>PVJN01024498.1:0-31073 GCA_004026805.1 Lasiurus borealis | reverse complement strand
ACCTTTGCCTGGGATACATTTTCAATTCCATATCTCTAGCCTTGTTAAAAGGGGCAGAATGAAGTAATTCTCAGTGAGAAGGACCAACATACATAAATCTTACTTACTGTACCATTATCTAAAATGCTCTAAGCTCCAGGTGAGAAAGCAGCCAGCTGAACTTCTGACCTAAAGAGCTGTGAGGTAACAAATGGGTGTTGTTTTAAGCACCTAATTTTGTAGTAATTCATAATGTAGCAATAGTAAATTACTACACTGGTAAAACAAATTTCTTTACATGGTTGATTTTCCCCAAAGAACATTTCTCAGGTTTTTGGGGGCATATGTTCTGTATTTATTTAAAAATTATTTTTCTGATTTTCAAAACAAAAGCAATAAAAAAGTAAAGATGGTTAACATTAATATTGCATTACATATTAATTTTCAAACATATGCCATGGTCATAATTTATAGTAAAATGGAATATTTCTCCGCATACCTTTTTGTTCTCCTGATATTGATTTTCCAACATTAATGTATAATTTTAAATAGTTCAGTTTTAGTATTTGATTTCAGTATAAGAAAATTTTTGTTAGAGTTTTCAGATACTTTATAATTTTGAAAATTAGTATTAAGAATATTGTGGGGCCAAGACCGGTTTGGCTCAGTGGATAGAGTGTTGGCCTGTGGACTGAGAGGTCTCAGGTTCGATTCCAGTCAGGGGTATGTATCTCGCTTGCGGGCACAACTCCAGTAGGGGACGTGCAGGAGGCAGCTGATTGATGTCTCTCTTTCATCAATGTTTCTGACTTTTTATTCCTCTCCCTTCCTCTCTGTAAAAAATCAATAAAAATATATTTATAATAATAATAATAATAATAATAATAATAATAATATTTTTTTTAAAAAAAGAATATTGTGGGAACCTCTTTCCATGTCCCACGTGGTTCAGGGTTCCCTGTTCAGGGTTCGGGTTCTGAAGGAGGCCTCATGCAAATGAAAAGAGAGACTAAAAAATATTAATTTGACAATACTGGGGGGAATCAGGCGGGAGCCTTCCTCTAGTGCATTGGTTCTCAACCTGTGCGTCGCGACCCCTGTGGGGGTCTAACAACACTTTCACAGGGGTAGCCTAAGACCATTGGAAAACACAGATATGATTCATAACAGTTGCAAAATTACAGTTATGAAGTAGCAACAAAAATAATTTTATGGTTGGGGGTCACCACAACATGAGGAACTGTATTAAAGGGTCCCGGTATTAGAAAGGTTGAGAACCACTGCTCTAGTGGAAAGGACTACCTCTTGCTCTGGCCTTTTTCTCCCTTTTATTAAGACTTTGGGACACACCCATAGCCTTTAGGCAGGAAAGTACAAAAACAGAAATTAACATGAAACAAACAGGTAGAGGCTGCTTAACTAACAATGTTTCAACTAAACAGTGAGTGATTAGCTTTTACCTTTCAGAGCAATTAAGGTTGACCAGCCTTCTGCTCTCCTGTTCATAGTGAGACAATGTTTGGTTTCCGGCAGAATATAATTTTTAATAATACCCTTTACAAAGAAGATATATTTTATTTTTCAACATATATTTTAAATATTTAATTTTCTTGGTTAATTGTATTAGCTAAACACTTCACAATAGTGTTCAATGGCATTAAAACTTTATTTTACCATTGCACTGGCATGGTTAACGTTTTGCTTTATGAAGATCATTTTGTTTTGGTGTGTAGAATAGATTGGATGCAGAGGGATTTAATGGCAGTAGGAAGAACAGTTATGATATTATTTCAAAAGTCTGACACAAAGTAAAAATGAAACAAAGAGGTACTAAAGAGATGAAATTGACAGAATTGGGGGTAATTGAAGCCACTGATGGAGGTAGATAAATTCAAGTTGACTTTCAGTTTTTACATATAGATGACTATATCATTGGTAAGTAAATTAACAAATATTGTCAAGAGCATGGGATGTAGTTGAGAAGTCAATTAATTTGGATATGACTCTATTGAGCTTATAATGGTGGAGGAACATCTTGGTGTTGGCAATTTGACTATTACAGTTAAGAGTCTCATGAACTTCTCATAAAGGGTTAATATCCAACATTGTGTAAGGAACTTATACAACTTAACAAAAGGAAGACAATCTTCCAATTAAAAGATGGGCAAAGGACCCAAATAGACACTTCTCAAAAGTAAACATACAGAGGGCCAAGAGACATGAAAAAAAATGCTCAAAATAAGAATCTCATAGGGTCAAGAAAGAGGTAGCCTGAGAGTTTAGTCTTGGATTAAATTATAACCCTGACTTTGCCATGAACTAACTGGGTTATCTTGAATAAACAAGTGAACTATCTGAATGTGTTACTTCATGTACCAAGGCAAGAGTGCAATTTAAATTAACCAAACATATTGAAACTCTACCATGTAGAAGATATTGTCCTAGGAATTTTAGGGATAAAAGTGAAGTGCTTTGAAAGACATGAAAGAAGAGCTGTAATTAATTTTGTTGGATAAAGATGAATGACAGTGTTTAGGGGAAGGGTAGATAGGGAAGACAAGATTTTATTTTAGAGTAGTGATTCAATGTATTGAAATGGAGTTGAGATGGGAACATAAGGGAGAATAGGTTAATAGGTTAGGAGAGGAGGTTGGTTCAAATTTATGAGAAATTTCATGCCCAAACCAAGGGTTTGGCTCTTGCGGAGGTAATTGAGGAAACGTAGATTGATTTTTGACTAAGAAAATGACCTCAATCCTCACTGTGTTAGCTCAAATCTTCTTCTTTTCTCATATGAATTACTTCACTGTCTTCTCGTATATATTTCATGCTATTTTATACTCAGTACAGTGAAATGGAGGAATTTTACTTTCCTAATGTAAAAAATCCAATATACATTCCTCCACATCTCAAATATTTAAGTAGACTTCCATTGCCTACAAGATTAAGTCTTTAGAGGAAAAACTTAATATTAAACCATTATGTGTGTGTGTGTGTGTGTATACTGTATATATGTATGTCTATATCAAGCATAGTACATGGTTATTTATGACCTCCCTTGACTTCCTCCCCAGACTATTGCTTTCACTTTCTAATTTGTATTTCATTCCTTAAGACCTGCTTATTATGCAACTGCAACTATACCTAACCTTGCACATGTTATTCCTTCTACCTAGAATAATTTCCCTTACACTATGTTGCTTACACAGGAAATATATTAACTCAAACCCATTTTGATAATTATCTCCTTTATGAGAATTTCTCCAACTTCCCTTTTTGCTCATGAGGGCCTTACATTATTCCTCTCTTATTTGCAGGAATATGTTTCAAGGTTCCCAGTGAACACCTTAATCAAGGATAGTACTGGACCATATATATCCTTCATATATACATATATACTAGTATATACTAATGTGTATATATAATATATACACATATATATAATATTTTTCCTATACACACATGCACACACACACATACCTATGACAAAGCTTAATTTTTAAATTAAATATAGTAAGAGATTAAAAACAATCTACACTAATAAAAGAAGAATATGCAAATTGACCATACCTCCTCAATGCTTACCAGCCAATCAGGAGTGAATATGCAAAATAACCCAACGATAGTGAGGGTTAATTTGCATATGCAGGCATGGAGCAAAGAATGAAGACTGAAGACTGAAGATGACTGAAGACTGAAGAGGCTTGGCTTCTCCACTGTGGCTGGAGCGAAGGCCTGGACCCGGGTGCCAGAGGAAAACCAGTGCCGGCAGCCAGGGAAAGGAAGACCTATTGCACAAATCTCTGTGCAATGGGCCTCTAGTAACATAATAAAATAGAACAATTAATACACTGTAATAAGTTGTGTGGTTGTGGTTTCTCAGAACATCTTATTGTACTGTACTCACCACCTTTCTTATCACACAATACCTATGTGATGAAATGAAGTGCAATGAATGACATAGGCATTGTGATGGAGCATTAGGCTACTTTAAGAGATATTCGAACACAAGCACTGGGATACTGCAACAGGCAATCTGAAAACGTAGATGGTTACTAAGTGACTGACAGATAGCAGATATGAAGTGGATCCATTGCATAAAGGAATGATTCTTGCCACACAGGGATTGAGTGGGACAGTTTAATGCCCTAATGGGGAATTAAACCATGATCTTGGTTAATAGGTCAATGTTCAACCACTGAGTCACACCATCCAGGCTTATGTCATACTTTAATGTTTTCATTAAATATTTGGTTTGAGATCATTCTAGTCTTTACCAGCAATTCTAGGCTCAGACAGGTCCACATCAAATCACTAAATAAATGTCATTGTAGACAGATGCATGTCAGTTGCTTGAATTGCTATTTCTCTAGACTGTAAACACATTTCAAAATTTAAGATAACAACTACTTGCATGTTTAGGGGGCTATGAGTTTATCTAAAACAAACAAACAAAAATATGTTCATTCATTTGGAGGCCATAGGATATTTTCATATATTTTAGCTAAAAATCATTTTATCATATATACAGAACATTTTATAAAAAACATCTTTTATTTCTCTAATCACATGCTCACTTGTAGACTTGCATCACAATTTGTTTCAATGTCAATTTAGACTTTCCTCTACTAGCACATTTATAAAACTAGGACATCTGCTACTATTGGACACTCAGGCCCATGTACCAGCCAGCTGCAGCATACATTATTTATTTGAACAGCTGTTTGATTTGTAAGTTTCAAAAAGTTTTTCTCCTAAAGGCATAAGTGTGTGTGTGTGTGTGTGTGTGTGTGTGTGTGTGTGTATATATATATATATATATATATATATATATATATATATATATAGTGTGTGTGTGTGAGAGAGAGAGAGAGAGAGAGAGAGACAGAGAGCGCGATATTTAGGGGATATACAGGTTTCTATTAATAGGACCTGATTAATTATAATAATAACAGTGAGAAATCTGAAACAATAAAGAAAAGACATAGTGATGTTTTATGTTCTGGAAGGAAATTAACTAAAATATACAACTTAAAAAGTCTGAATATTTTTATTTATACAAGTACTTATTAGATCAAACCAGTAAAGTTGACATGTGACAGGCCACGTGACAGACAAAATTTGAACAGCTTAGCTTTGAAGAATATTATTTTCTAATTGGATCCTATAAATTTTGTCAAAAACTAAATTATTTAAATTCTAGATCTTTTAAATATTTTAATTCCAAGAATTAAAAAATTAGAGCCAAAAATATTTTTAAAATTGAATATATTCTTCTTCCTAAAATGTCCATTGTTTTTCTTTGTTATTGTCATGAGGTACAAGACAGACAATGATAAAAACAGAAGGATGTTAAATGGATTATGTACACATTTCAAGTGGGTTATATACAATTTTCAGGTTGTTTACTGAGACATACGGGATGAAAAAATGATTTCTGAGAATTTCATTAAAAATTCACACCAATAAATATTCCACAAAGAGTGCTACAGAAGGTTTCACTATAGTTGTCATATAACTGCCTATTCATTTGTGACATATTCACCTTTATTCTTTACTAGCTGAAGCTTAGATCCTAAAATAGTCACTTTGACGGTTGATTTGTGTGGATCACATACCATATTATGGTGGTGGTGTTTTTTTTTTTATTAGAATGGGTACTGTATTACATAAATTCTGATGTTTTTAAAATCATGTATTTCTGATGATATGCAAAAAATTAGAAATTTTATTTATTAGAATGAAAACTGTTTGCACAATGACATAATATTGCGTGGTCAAGTTGTCCAATGAGACCTATTGCATCGATTTTGCTTTCTTGTTATTTCCTATGTTTGATGATTTTATTTTCTTGCTTTCACAGGTTCAGAATATCAGAATTTCTAGGTAGTAAACTATTTCTTAGACTCCAAAGACCTCCTAATTCTGGACGTTTCATACCTTTTCATTTCTGTTCTCACTTTTCTTCCCAGATTCCAACACTGCTATCCAGTTCATAAATAATGTTTCACGTATTAAGAAACAAAAGCTTTTAAACTAGCTTCCACATACCTGACTGTCTCTTCAAGTTACCTCCAGGCATACTAAATGCATTCGTTTCCTCATATACAACCTGCTTTTCCACCTCAGGTTTTTATTGGTATATTTCTAGCCCCTAATATATGCAAACAGTATCTTTACACTCTTTATGGTAAAAACCATGGCCCAATAGATACAATCACATGTACTCACGAACTGTGTCTGATTCCCCAGATGGGTACTTTCTACCTTTTGTAATTTCAGGAGCATTGCAATATATTTATAGTATATATTTTTACATATCTGGCTTTACTTGTAAGATTCTAGAGTTGTGATCTCTTGTACTGTAGAAATTAGTCACATGAGCTATGACTAGTCTGAGTTGAGATGAACTATAAATGTAAAATGCATACCAGATATTGGTAACTTAGTGTAAACAAGAAGAATGTATAAAATCCTTTCTAATAAAAGAGTAATATGCAAATTGACCATACCCTTGCTATACTTACCAGCCACGCCCACCAGCCACACCCATCATCTAATCAGAGCAAGTATGCAAATTAACCCAACCAAGATGGCTATAGCCACAGAGAGCAGGAGGGAAGCTTGGGTTGCCCCTGGAGATGGAGGAATCCAAGCTTTCCACACACCCTGGCCTGCCCAGGCCTCCACATAAGGCAACAAAGTTTCAATGGCTGTGTGAGCAGAAGACTTGGCTCCACTCCAGGCTACAAAGTTTCAATTGTAGAAGATAAATAAATCCCAGATACTAGGGCTTCCACTTGGGTCACCTGGGGGGTAGGGGGGAAAGCTGAGGGGAAGAGGGGTATGGCTCACCACAGTCCCCTCAGATGGCCACCCCACGCCCCAAGGGAACACCCACCCTCATCTGGGACACCCTTCAGAGCAAATCAGCTGGCCCCCACCTGTGCACCAAGCCTCTATCCTATCTAATATGCAGATTGACTATCATTCCAACACACAAGATGACTGCCAATATGTGGTCAAAAGATCCTGCTCCCATGTGGACACAGGATGGCCACACAAGATGGCCAACAGGGAAGGGCAGTTGGCAGGGACCAGGCCTGCAAGGGAGGGCAGTTGGGGGTGATCAAGCCTGCAGGAGAGGGCAGTTAAGGGTGATCAGGCCAGTAAAGGAGGGAAGTTGCAGGTGACCAGGCCTGCAGGGAAGGGCAGTTGGGGGTGACCAGGCCCATGGGGAGGGCAGTTAGGGGCAAACAGGCTGGCAGAGGAGCATAGGCATCAATCAGGCTGTCAAGGGAGTGGACAGAGGGTGATCAGCCTGGCAGGCAGAAGCAGTTAGGGGCAATCAGGAAGGTAGGCAGGTGAGCAGTTGGGAGCTAGCAGTCCTAGATTGTAAAAGGAATGTCTGTCTGCCCGTTTAGGCCTGATTCAGCTAAGATCCCAGACTGGAGAGGGAGCAGGCTGGGCTGAAGGACATACTTTCTCTCCCCCCCCACCCCCCGCCCCCAGGGAATGAATTTCGTGCACAGGGCCTCTAGTAGCTTAATAATATTTATAGTCACCCATAATAGCTGCAAGCATGCTGCGGATTATAGCACAAACATAAAGATGTTTGTAGAAAACTTATTATGTTGATATTGAATCAATTCTGAAGTGAGCAGTTTCCAGCAAAATAGTGTGACTGAAAGGAGACCTAGATCATCCTGGAGGGTAGAGGTGCTTTTCTTTTTTCCCCCTTTCGATTCTAAGTACAAAAGAAGCTAACTGAATCCTCCTCCAAGCCTGAGCTCCTTCCTAGTGTTTCATGCCCATCAGAACCGCCTTGCGGTGGAGCCATAATCAAGAGCTGTAACTAGTTAAGTTGTACCTGTGAGGCCTGAATGTGCTAAAAAACAGGTTCTTATATAATTCAGGAACTAACTCGGGACTAACTAATAAGCGTTACTTGGTAATAATCAACTTTTGTTGCTTTGCGTTGCATTAAGTCATGACTTTGGTTTATGATGCAAAGACTGCTGACAGTCAGACAGACGTGCTCTCAAATTGGACTTGTGTCTTTCTGGTACAAAGTGACCTTGCAGCACAGTTGATGGACTCCTCCCACTTTTCTAAAGCCAGGAGCATAGCAGTGTCCTCTTGAATGGCAAATTGTGATAAAGTAGCAGGAGCAAAATTGCATAGCATAATCACTGCAATTTTTTATTGAATTGAGCCCTTTGCTCTTTCTCCTGACAGAACAGTTTATTGAATGTGCATGTAGAAAACAAAGAAAGGCAATAAAGAAAAATACCTTTCTCTCTCTCTCCCTCTCTCTGCTTGAGAGTAGAATAGGGGGGAAATGTGTCTACCTCCAGAATGTATTTTCTTAAGTGGAGGAACACTTTCAGGTGCAAACAGACTCTTCAGAAATATCATAAAGCTGCACTGCTCAAGGGCAATTCCGTGACGGATGAGGCTTCTGTTTGGCAGCCCAGTCAGCGTGAACAAGGGAAGTTCCTTGTGTCCTGTGTTCCTGGAAACGGGGAAATTCTACCGACGAATCATTGCTTTTCATTAAAAGAGAGAAAGGTGATTTTTTAACAGATAGCTGATTTATTTTGCACTTTCAATAATAAAAGGTCTGTCGGCTGCAGGTTAAAGTTTTACAATGAACATGATTTAATAGGAAATCGGTGATTCACACTGTGAAAATTGACATTGGGAATTTCTGGGTTTGAATCATAGCTTAAGCATTGATGCCATTTTGAGGTATTTAGAATGATGCTTCTTGGCTTTTCTTAACCCTCTTGAAGTTAATAATTGTTGAAAATAAAATCCTGAAATTGTATATTTCATAGTTCCTTCACTTTAAAGCAGGAACACTGTACCTACCACAAAACGGTTTGGTGAAATCTATTAATAAAACAAAAGCCTCAATTTTTAGACCTTAAGTTTTATTATTTATTTTTTATTTTTTGTTACTACCCATTCCAATAGATGATTGATTCTGATATAACCGATATTTTTGTTGATAATGCTAGTATAATCTCAGCTTTTTGCAATATATTTTAAATATTCTTGACAAAAAGCACATAGTTGAAATAAATATAAAGGGTCTTGATAGTTTACCTTTTGTACAATTTTATTTACTCTATAGGTGATTTTTTATCACAAAAATTTGAAATAAATTATGGAATTATATAATATTGTAATATTGAATATCTTGGTCATGATATTAAGTGGTTTTCTAATAGTTACTTAGCCCAAACATTGTTTTATAGAGCATTTTATTTTGGAATTCTTTCTAAATCAAGTGATATAAACCATATTTCGCTTCACGCTTAACAAAGTCTTAGTAAATATATTTAGAAAAAAAAATCCTTTATTTGGCAGAATAGCTTGAAAAGGTTAGCAGGTTTTTATTCTTAGCTGTTCTCTAGAGATTTCCTAGAGAAATTTGAACTTCTTTTGTTACTTATTTTGATAAATATCCAATGCAAATTAATTAAGTCTTACCTGAAAGAAAATCTGACTTAGAGCAGCAGGGGTTAATAAGTATCTAAAGTTTAGTCACTCTTGAATACCCATTGGCTGTTTTCAACATGTCCTTTCTATTGCTACTCCAATGTATTTTTGCCAATTGAATAAAAATAGTTTATTGAACCCTGATATGTAATTGAGAATTTAAAAGGAAAGGGCAATACCAAGGGCAGAAGATATGAATTTCTTTTCTCTCCCCTTCTCCCCAGAAGCCTTTGCCTTTATGTATTTATATGGTTCTCACACTTTTATCTTTTAGCCTCTGGGATTCAGATATTATTTAGGGCTTGGAATACTATGGTAAATGACAATATTTTAGATCACATCTTTTAGTGTTCTGTCTCTTTAATTCAGTTAAGTGAGTAACACATATGTAGGAAAGAATTGAATGGCATTCAAAAAAGAATTGTCATAAGGATTATGTACAGTTAATCACTCAAATATTGATGGGGCTCACATATAAAGAAAAGTTAAAATACTAGCAGATATATCACTTTCACTTTTACTAGTTCCCTTGTTTTATATGTTCTAGATCCAAATTTTATTAAGATACACATTATGCAAATAAAATGGAAAGCACTTTTCCATGTGAGGTATCCAAGCAACCTAATTTTTTTAAAAATGGCCTATTAAACAACAAAACAGTGAAATTAATTTTATCACTTTGATTAGTATTTTCTTCTGTAGCAGTCATTTTGCACCTGATTTCATACCATCTGTTTGGTGTCTTAAAACCCTCTCTTAGCTTACAAGTTTTAATTTAAAGTTCAAGTACTGGCTGATAATTTTCTCACGTATTTTCTTGTGAGTCAGTGTGAATGAACAGAAAACTATGATTTATTGCCCATCCTGTGCCTTTTGTATCAAAGGTACCAGTTCCTGGTGACTCAGATTGTGTTGGATTCTTATTCTTCCGGTAGATTTTTCCCTCAGGTTTTGTCCTTCTTTATATCCCTGAAGCCTGTTTTCTTTCCTGGTAGCTCGGCCTGGAAGGATACAGTTGCTGCAAAGGCCCCTGTAGCTACTGTTTGGGCACTGATGGACTTCTGCTGCTTTGGCATAAATGATGCATGTTCACAGTGAGAAATTTTTTTTTGGTATTTGGGAGAACTATTATCATGAATATGATGAATTCAGAGCCAGCGTGTGTTTTTGCACCCTGCATCCTATTTTTCTTCGATGTTTATTGTTATGGTGCCTCAAATAAGCGTGATTTATTTTCACAGTTTTATATAAGGAGCACCGTGTACTTTCAGGTATGCATCTGAACATCTTTTGTTTTCCTACATGGTTATATTTTTCTCCAGTTTATACTTGTCACTTTTTTGCTATTTTTGTTCCTGTTTAGAATTCTTCTTTAGAAGATGTATGTGCTATTGAAAAGCTCAGGCTTTGGGGAAAAAAGACATACCCTTGGTTTTATACCAAGCTCCATTCTTTTCTCTGTGATACTGGAAAAATTATCTTATACGTTAAGTCTTAGTTTCATCTTATCAGAATGAGGATAATGGAATCTTATTTACAAAATTACTTTGATGATTTAAATCAAATAATGCATCTAATATATGCAGCACAAGGAAGATGTGGGACAAATTTTAACATCCCTTCTATCCAAGGATCTCATTAAAATTTTTTCAAGTTAATTAGTGATGAGAGGAGAATAAAGCTTATTCCTATTGGTACTTGGTAGCGTTAGTAAATCAATTTTGCATGGACCTGTCATTCTAAGTTGATTGTGTTAAGTTCTACAGCTAAAACTAAATACTCAGGCTTTCGGCAACAAACATTTGAGGTTTTAAAACTCTGGAATTTAACTAAAGTAGGGTTGAATTTGACCAAGACAAGGTTGGTATTGAAAAATCTCACAGTGAATACTTTCCTTCACAGCATACTTTAAAAAGGACCAGGAAGTCTCTCCTCCTTGAAAAGATAGTCTTCCCAATAAATACATCTCATTCCCATCCATTTTCCTAACATTTGAGGAACACATAATTGGCACAGAAAAGATTCACTGACACATACTAGAACGAGCAGGTATAAAATGAATAGGCACAAAATATTTATATAGTCTCCCAGCATCCTTTCTCTAAAATTTTATTTCATAATTAAATAGGGAAAATAGTGACTGTAGAGGTAAGGGTTCTGGCAAATACCACTTTTACCAAGCTATCAAGCTTATACTAGTAACGCACATGGACCTCAGAGATTCCCTGATCTGATACACTGAGAAGGGCATGTCACCTCTGTAGGATTCTTCCCAGTAATGTAAAATCTGGTTCTAGTCGTGAGAAAACAGCACTCTAAATGGAAAGGTGGTTTAAAAAATAACTCAGTAGTACCCGTCAAAAGTGTTGTGGATGTCAAGGGAGGACTGAGGAAATTACAGATAGGAGGAACCTGAGAACTAAATGCTGTGTTAGTCTGAACTGGATCCTACAACATGAAAAAGGTCAAATTTATAACATCTGAATACATTCGGTATATTAGTTAAAAGTATTATACCAAAGTTAATTCCTTAGTTTTGATAAATATTCTATGGTTAAGTAAAATGTTAAACAAGAAGCTGAGTGAAGGATCTTCTTGGTGCATTAGGTGTACTATTTTTTAAATACATATTTTAATATATTTTGTATTGATTTCAGAGAGGAAGAGAGAGTGAGAGAAAGATAGAAACATCAATAACAAGACAGAATCATTAAGTGGCTGCCTCCTGCATGTTTCACACTAGGGATCTAGCCCACAACCTGGGCATGGGCCCTGACCTAGAATTGAACCTTGACATCCTGGTTCATAAGTCGACACTTAACCACTGAGCCATGCTGGCCGGACTATCCTATTTTTGAAACTCTTATGTGAGTCTAAAATTAATTGCAAAACAACTTCTAAAACTTTTCATCTCAAGCTGATGAAGCAGAATACATTGATTGTGATCAATAAATTCAGTTTTCTCTAACCATGTCCCAATGTACTATTCAGCTTCCTTTACCCTATGTGTTTTCCTAATCTGCTTATCTGACATTTTTTAGAAATAGCTTTGCTACACTCTGTTACTTTCCAATGCACATTAGATGCCTACAATTTGCAGATAAATATTTGGTTAAGATTATTTCCAAGGACCACACAAGTTTTTAAAAAGTGTTCAATAAATTTAAAAAGTGTATTATGTAATTCTATTGCTATTTAAAAGCATTTTATTTCTAGAAAAATTGCAAAGAAAAAAAAAACCCAAAAAACAAACTAACAACGATATTCCCTCACTTACAGAGTCACCCAAAAATAAAATGTAAATATTTCTTATTAGCGAACAATGAAAAAAAATTTAATTGATGCTCACAATATTACCTTTCAGACAGGTACACGTGGATGCCAGCCCAGCCAGTTCAGCACCTCTGCACTTCCTACTAGTCTCAGTGTGCTTTCTTATTCACTTCTCTAGTTGTACGACTTCCATTCAGCCTGCTTTCCAATTGTATTTTAGCTGTAAATTTGATATGGATGTGTGATGCGGTGAGTACAGGTGTTTAGCTATGCTGCCATCTCCCAGATCTTCCACCTATCAATTTCTTTAAAAAAATCATACAATTATTTTTGGATCGGATTGTATTGAATCTACGGATTGATTCATTTGGGAGAATTTATAGCTTAACAATTTTGAGTCTCTCCATTTGTGAATGTGGGGGATGTGTGTGTTTGCCCACACACATATCTATCTATATAGTATGTTGTATATATAGTGTAAAATTATATTACATATAGCATATAATATATGTAATATATAGTATTATATACTATAATATATATATGTACATATATATGGCATTTTTAGGTATAGTAATTATTACATTATTACTTATACAGTATACATATTCTCTATATGTAATATCTTATTGAAGTTCTTAAAACATGTATTTAAGAAGATATCCGAGTAAATCTAAGAGAAATTCTAGTTACCAAATTGTGTCCATTTTTAGCATATTTAATAGGAAAAAAATGTCACATAAAAGTTCATTATGCCAGTGAGTAAATGCTTTCAAAGGAATAGTGGGTACGATTGGTTCATTATGGGGGTTAGGCCTGAAAAGAGCTGGGCAACAAGGAAGACATGACTCTCATAACCTGACCATAAACGATATTTTAGCTTTTCATCCCAAGAATATCCCTGTTGCAATTTTTATTCCTCACCCATTGTTTTACTCAAAATCTTCCTTAGGTTCTTTTATTTTTCTCTTTCTATACCTTTTTCCCCTTTTGTGACATATAGGGGAAACCTAGCTCTGTGCAGTTTATAAAAATAGGGCTTTTCGGTCCATACTATGTTTAAACTTACCTTACTTTATTCTAATGTTGATCTTCATATTTCCAAATCACATTTCGACTTTATTACAGGATGTTGGAATGTGAATTATTGGGATTGGAGTTATATGCTTACATATTAGCTTGGCTATTGAATTGTACCTTTTTTCACTTACACAAATTTGTTATATTCTGTCATCTACATAGATATTTTTGTTTGTTTGTTTTTTAATCCTCACTCAAGAATATTTTTTTCCATTGATTTTTAAAGAGAGTGGAAGGGAAGGGAAGAGACACACAGAGAAAAACATTGATGTGAGAGAGTCACATAAATTGGTTGCTACCCGCTTACCCGAGCTGAGACTAGGAATTGAGCCTGCAGTCCAGGTATGTGCCTTGAGTAGAATCGAATCCAGGACCCTTCAGTCTGAGGACAGACGCTCTGTCCACTGAGCCAAACAAGCGAGGGCATAGGTTTAATGTGAAAGAGAGATACAAAATAAGAGTCAACAGGTCTTTTTATTCTTATCATTGTTTTTGTTCCTCTTCATGGCAGATTGGGCTTCTGTCAGCATTAGTCAATGAGAAGTGGCTGTCCGGAGTGCTGTTAGGGGAAAGATAGAAGCCACATATTTAGTGGGTAAAAGTGACATAATCAAATAGCAATGTTCGTCAGGGGCTTGGGTCGCAGCTGCCACTGTCAAAGCTGCATTCTACTATTTGCCCCAAATGTGGGCCTATTCCTTTGCTGGTTCTCTCACTAGAAAAAATGGTTCAAAAAGAAATTCGAATGTTATTAACTCATTCTAGCCTTAGCGTGTCTAATATTCTAATAGTATATTATAACGTCATAATCACTAACTTTGGTGTTATATGAGCATTTTTTAAATCATTGAAATTCCATTTGAAACCAAGCTTATATCTGTATTTTTAAAGGGTAGGGGAAAATGTCAGTTTTTCATTGCAGTTAGTTTGTAAAGCCCTAGGCCAAAGTGCTTTGATGAATTTAAATGACATCCCACATTAGAAAAAAGATTAGAACCTAATTATGAAATTATTAAAACACAAATCTTATTTAGCCCCAATTATTTTATATTAAACTAGAAGCCCAGTGCATGAAATTTGTGCATGGGAGGGTTGTCACTCAGCTTCGCCTGCACACTCTTGCAATCCAGGACTGCTGACTCTTAACCATTCACCAGCCTTCCTGTCTGATCTCCCCTAACCACTTGCCTGCCTACCTGAACATCCCTAACTGCTCACCTGCCTTCCTGCCTGCTTGCCCCTAACTGCTCTCCCCTACCAGCCTGATTGATGCCTAACTGCTCCCCTCCCAACCTGTTTACCCCTAGCTACCCTCCCCTGCAGGTCTGTCACCCCCAACTGCCCTCTCTTGCAGGCCTGGTCCCTGCCAATCGCCCTCCCCTGTTGGTCATCTTGTGAAGGCCATCTTGTGTCCACATGGGGGCAGGATATTTGACCACATCTTGTATGTTGGAGTGATGGTCAATTTGCATATTACTCTTTTATTAGATAGGATAGAGACTTGGTGCATGGGTGGGGGGTAGCTGGTTTGCCCTGAAGGGTGTCCCAGATCAGGGTGGGGTTTCCCTTGGGGCATGAGGCAGCCTGGGCCAGGGGCCTGTGGTGGTTTGCAGGATGGCCACACCCCCAGGTGACTCAAGTGAAGGCCCTGGTATCTGGGGTTTATTTATCTTCTACAATTGAAACTTTGTAGCCTGGAGTGGAACCAAGCCTCCTTGCTCTGTGATGGCAGCCATTTCTGTTGGGATTTATTTATCTTCTATAATTGAAATTTTGTAGCCTTGAGTGGAGGCCTGGGCCTGCCAAGGTGTGTGGAAAGCTTGGCTTTCTCCATCGCCAGGGAAACCCAAGCTTCCCTCCTGCTTGCTTTGTGGCCACAGCCCTCTTGGTTGGGGTTAATTTGCATACTCGCTCCTAATTGGCTGGTTGGCATGGCTAGTGGGTGTAATGATGGTTAATTTGCATATTGCTTTTATTAGATAATTGATTTCAGAGAGAAAGGGAGAGAAGAGAGAGATAGAAACCTCAATGATGAGAGATAATCATTGTTCAGCTGCCTCCTGCATGCCCTATACTGGGGATCGAGCCCACAACCCAGGCATGTGCCCTTGACTGGAATTAAGCACAGAACTTTTTAGTCCACAGGCTGATGCTCTATCCTCTAAGCCAAATCAGCTAAGACTCCCTTTGCCTCTTGACACCCACATTATTTCAGGTCTATTGACTACTTTGGCTTTGCTTTGCTATTTTCATTCACAGGTAGCTCAAGTAGTTTTAAGACTTGATTATAGATTTTAAATTAATTGTTAAGAGTAGAAAGTTCTAGTGGTAAAATAAATATATATGGGGATGTAATGTACCGCATAGGAAATTAGTCAGTTGTGATAACTTTGTTATGGTAATGATTTTATAATATTTATAATATTGGAATCTCTATGATATTTACCTGAAACTAATAGGATATTGTAAGCCAATTATCCTTTAATTAAAAAATATGAAAATCATCCCTTCTTGAGTGAAGTTAGTGAATTACTGGATTCTTGGTGTAAAGTCATTATTATATAATTTAAAAACTAAAAATAATACCACGATCTAGTTCAATAATACAATGATGGCCACAGTTTATTTTATAGTTAGTACTTGCCTAATTAAAAAATGTTACCTATCTGAATAATTTTTCTGACAAGTAAATTATATGATAAAGATGTCTGTAAATGACTCTGATTGCTTTGGCATATTTCATTTTTAGTGATTACTAGTTTTAAGTCTTATACATTATTTTATTTCCGTTGTTAATAAAACTTAATTTTAAATGTATTTAAGCACCCCAAAGGAAATACATTACTTCATCTGATTACTATTCAAGGCAGTTTTGTATTAAATATTTCATGATTTTTTTCACTCTAAATAAAACATTGGTATAGTTTTCTATTCAAATAAGAAAAAAGGACATACTATATAAAGGCTTTCTTACTATTACTTCCATATAAAATTTAGCAGACTGCTGTATAAAAATTATCTTTTATTTACTTATGAATTAATTTACTAAGAAAAATATACCTTTCAATTATGAAGTGCTTTTAGATGATATCTTCATTAAAACTTGAATTTTTCTGTATTTCTCACCAGCACAGAAAAAAAATTTTCTGTCAGATATTTTGAATCATTTTGAATCTCAGGTAGAGAAAGCTGGGCAAGTGGCCTTCATGTTCATATTTCTTTTAAAAAACATATTTAGTGTGATTTAGCTCATTCTATGATTTCTTTTTTTCTTTAAGTAAAATCTAACCTTTCAGCCACATTTGTTTACTGAGTTAAGACATTTATCTGTTTCTTTTTAGATAAACTGTTATCTTACCTTTATTGAATTTTTAAATAACATAGATTGCATTTATTCATATGCTAGAGTTTTTTTTTTGTATTATTGTTTAAAGTATTACAAATAGTAGTACATATGTCTCTATTTTTCCCCTTATTGACCTCCCCCTGGCCTTCCCTACCCCTCAGTACATGCCCTCACCTGCTCCCTACCCCCAACCAGTATCTTGTATCCATTGGTTATGCTTATATGTATGCATTCAAATCCTTTGGTTGATCTCTTACAGCCCCACTCCACTCCCCAACTTCCCCTGCCTTCCTATTATAATATGACAGTCTAGAACTGAACATCAATTTTATAGTATTTTTAGAGATATTTATAATGATGTATTTCCAAATGGGCTCTCCAGGTTTTTAAAAATTTGTGTATTCAACAAGCTTTTATTGAATACGTTTGGTATTCCAACCACTGTGTTGTTCATTAGGGGTATAAAATGTACATAGTTGGTCTTATCTCTTCTTTTTAGATGCCTTGTATTCTAGATGAGAAAGGTACTTCCTGTTGTAGAGCAGTAATTGAAGCAATGGGATGGTCATAGCTGCTTTATTTTGTGATACTCCTTACTTTTGTAAGGTTAGTGTGGTTTAATAAGCAGAGAGAATTAATTTTATTTTTTTTTGCATTTTAGATGAGTATGGCATACCTGTGTTTGGTAGTGGTATTTCTTTAAGTGTGGAATTGAGATAGAAAATTGAAGTAGAGAAGGAGACAACTTGAAAGAGTCCCTAGTCTTGCTTTGGTTGGAGAAAAATTTTTCTTCTTGAGAAAAGAGCACATGAATAATGGTAAATTTGCTCATCATACTAGCTGGTAACAAGGGACACATTTGAGGAAGTCTATTCCACTCCTATTTTCCTCAGCCATAGTCCCAGGAGAAGCAAATTCTTTGACAATATTTTCAGGCAGAGAATTTATTAAGGACTGTGCTTAGCAATAACATCTCTGAGGAACTGCAGAAACTAGGATTGGGCATAGCTAGAAGTCGGGTTGCAATGTTTTGCAGCCAATTTTTTTAAGTGTACAGTGAAGTTGTATTAAGTACATTAGCATTGTTTTATGCCCACACTTCTTTTTCCTTCTTCCCTCCCGCCCTCTCTGCCTTACTTCCTTTCTTCGTATTAATTTATTGGGTGACATTGATTAATAAGATCATATTGGTTTCAAGTGTACAGTTCTACAACACACCATCTGTAAATTGCATTCTGTGTCGACTACCAAAGTCAATTATTTTCTTCTTAAAGAAAAAAAAAAGTTCGTATTGATTTCAGAGGAGTAGGGAGCAGGAGAGAGAGAAACATCAATTATGAGAGAGAATCATTGATTGGCTGCCTCCTGCATGTTCCCATTGGGGATCAAGCCCATAACTGGGATAGGTGTCCTGATTGGAAATTGAGCCATGACTTTTTGGTTCATAGGTCGAAGCTCAACCACTGAGTCATGGTAGCCAGGCTGTACAGACTTCTTAATTCCTTATTGGGTTAAGATTATTTGCAATGTTTAGTCCTTTAGATCATGGGCAGAACAAATTTAAATCCTCTAAAGGAAATGGTATTATAGATTGCAAATATTTTAACCTTTGCTTTGCTTAATTTTTAGGTTGTTATGTTACCAGGTATAGTAGAAAAATTCTTATATTTACTAGTGTGTATTCTCCGTCTTACATTCTATTTATACACACACACACACACACACACACACACACACACACACACGAAGTGGGCAAAATTATGTTTACAGTTGTTTGCATGGAAGATAATACAATAATCCTGTCTAATAAAAAAATAATATGCAAATTGACCATCATTCCAACACACAAGATGGCTGTCCCTATGTGGTCAAAGATGGCTACCCCCATGTGGACACAAGATGGCCACCATAAGATGGCCAGCAGGGGAGGGCAGTTGTGAGCAATCAGGCCTGAAAGGGAGAGCAGCTGTGGGCAATCAGGCTTGCAGGGGAGATCAATTGAGGGTAACCAGGCCTACAGGTGAGGGCAGTTGGGGGTGATTGGGCCTGCAGGGGAGGAAAGATAGGGGCGACCAGGCTGGCAAGGAAGGGCAGTTGGGGCCAATTGGGCTGGCAGGGGAGCAATTAGGTATTGATCAGGCTGGCAGAGAAGTGGTTAGGGGGTGATCAGGCTGGCAGGCAGAAACAGTTTGGGGCAATCAGGCAGGTAGGCAAGCAGTTGTGAATCAGCAGTCCTGGATTGTGAGAGGGATGTCTGGTGGATCAGGCCTTAATGGACAGTCGGACATCCCTCAAAGGGTCCCAGATTGGACAGGCTGCAGACTGGACTGAGTGACACCCTCTCATGCACAGATTTTGAGCCTCTAATTAATAAATAATATAATAATAAACTATTTTGTGTACTCACAACTGTAAATCTACTTTTGCCCCACCCTATATTTGCTGATAGTAATCATTAAAAGCTAGAAGTTATTTTTAATACAGGTATTAAACAGTTCAATTATAATCAATTATTAATTTTATTTACCATCATTATTCTTGGGATGAGCTTTTGAGAGACCAGGGTTGGGTAGAAGCAGAGTAAGAAAAGGGCTGAAATAGTCTCTCTCCCAATCAAAGAGCAGATTCCTTCCTGAGTAACAAATCAAATTTTAGATTGAATCTAGGGTGAATCTTTTCAGAATAACCCTCAAAAGCCAATTTGCTAATATAACTTATCTGCGTTGAACACTCTGCCCCATATTTTATCTGATATCCATCCATAGGCCAGAAAATAGATTTCTTAATGAAAAGATTTTCATTTTCAAGGTAATTTCCTGTTCAACCCTGCTGAGACGCATATCTATTCTTTTGAACTTTCATATTGTTTGACTAGACTGTTGTTGTTTTTTTTTTACTTACCAGATTTCAAATCACCTACTGTGAACTTTACAAACCATAATTAACTTGCTATGTTGATGCTATCTCTTTTATTATTTATTTTATATAAATAAACTGAAAATCTATTAATGTCATCATTTTAACTAATTCTTTTAAACTTTCCTCCTATCAAAAATCCAAGTCAAAGAAATGAGAGAAGAAAGAGTACACAGTGTAAGTCAGGACGCTCATTCCTATATCATACTGCCAGTTTACATCTAAAGGTACATTACCAACCAGGGCCCGCTTGTTGAAGCAATTGTGTACTTTATGTTTGCTGTGTGGTCATTAAAACTTCTGTGTAAGTACTTAGGGGTCTGTGGGGAACTCTATTTGTCACTCTGGTCCCGTTTAACTCATTTCATTGTCTGTGAGGAAATATTGTGGAATGGAAACAGCTGCCTAAGTTGCCATTGGGGGCCCATTCCCAGGGATTTCTTCCTTGAGCAAAAGAAGTTATTGCCGGTGCCATTCACCCCGGGGATATGTGTCTTGAAGAACAAAATGTCTAAAGTGAAATTAAGTGACAGAATATAGTATGGTGAACTCCAGTATTACCAGATCAGTAGAAATCACTGAAGGCTTTTGGGTAAATTTCTTCCCCCTCCCCTTTTACACAAAATCGAGATGTGCTGGAAACCAAACACTGTTCTCACTAAATGGATGTGGACAGGAGAACAGAAGGCTGGTCAACCTTAATTGCTCTGAAAGGTCAGAGCTAATCGCTCACTGTTTAGTTGAAACATTGTTAGCTGAAGCAGCCTCTACCTGTTTGTTTCATGTTAATTTCTATTTTGTTATTTCCTGCCTAAAGACTAGGGGTGTGTCTCAAAGCCTTAATAAAAGGGAGAAAAAGGCCAGAGCAAGGGGTAGTCCTTTCCACTAGAGCAGTGGTTCTCAACCTTCCTAATGCTGTGACCCTTTAATAGAATTCCTCATGTTGTGGTGACCCCCAACCATAAAATTATTTTCATTGCTACTCCATCACTGTAATTTTGCTACTGTTATGAATTGTAATGTAAATATCTGATAGGCAGGATGTATTTTCATTGTTACAAATTGAACATAATTAAAGCATAGTGATTAATCACAAAAACAATATATAATTGTATATTGTGAAATATTTATTTCTAATTACAAATAAATGAAATTTTGTCTTGAATCGTGGTGTAGCATGGGTAGCAGTCTTCATATGACAACAGTAAACTACATTGCTACATTTTGCTACACCGAGGAACAGTGTGTTGGTTCCTAAGACCATGGGAAATAGGTGTTTTCCAATAGCCTTAGGCGACCCCTGTGAAAGGATAAATCGACCCCCAAAAGGGTCGCGACCCACAGGTTGAGAACCACTGCTCTAGAGGAAGGTTCCTGCCTGGCCCCCCAATATCGCCAAATTAATGTTTTCTAGTCTCTCTTTTCATTTGCATGTGGCCTCCTTCAGAACCCGAACCCTGAACCGGGAACCCTGAACCACATGGGACATAGAAAGGGGCTCCCACAGAGATGTCCAAAACCCTAACTTGAAAATTGAATGATGTTTTTTTCTGTGAATACTATGTTTTCACTTGTATCCCATTTATTATTATTTCATTTCAAAACACCAAAGCCAATATATCTCATTACAATACTGCTTATTCATTAGATATTTGTGATAATTACTATGATTTCATGGGGTAGATTTTAAAGATAATTTGCTCAAAAAGAAAACAATTTTGTGATATTTAATTAGGTCAAGGTTTATTTTAAAATAGTTTATTTTTCAATAATTAAATTTACTATATAAATCTAAAAACTAAATTTTTCTATTATTCTAAAAATATTATTTCAGTGCTGCCAATATCCAGTTTCTTTATTACCATGTTACCTAGTTTTATGGTCTTTTTCTTCTTCTTTTTTTTTTTTTTTTCCTGCTGACTTCTTTATCATGCCTTAAAAGAAAAACACTACCATTATGCAAAAATTATATAAAATATTTAAGCTGGATCTAAAACAGTCAACATGACTAATACCATAGTTGATTCATTAAAAGATATAACAATGGCAGACTGGTGGTTGGAGCAGTGAATTATTGAAGACTGTTAATGTTTTGAAATTTAGCCTCTGGGTACTTGGTCATATCTCTGTCCAGATAGCAATATCTGCAAGCTTTCTGGCACACACGGTACAAAAAGGAGTTTTAGGCAGTAAAGAAAACCAACAACAAAGACATAGCTTTTTATCCTTACTTGGTAATTTAATTAGAATAATATAAACTCCATACTGTTAAGCACTGATTAAAATTATCTGATCTCTACAGATTGTCAACTTTTTTTTTCTTTATCCCAATATAGAGGTTAGATTAGGTTGAAAAATGCAGGGAAAATTCAAGTGTTCATAATTATCTCAGTCTCTAAAATTAAGTTGTTCTTGATAGGCATGTAAATTATGTTTAAATGAATTTCTTTACATGGTGTTTTTAAATTAAGAAAATTTAGATATCAATGATAGCTAAGTAAATTGAAAGTAGCTCTTTTGAGATTTCATTTACCTCTTAATCTCAATAAAGAGTGATGGCCCTACCTGGTTTGGCTCAGTGTATAGAGTGTTGGCCTGTAGACTGAAGGGTCCTGGGTTTGATTCCGGTCAAGGGTACATGCCCAGGTTGCAGCCTCCTCCCCATTAGGGGGTGTGCAGGAGGCAGCCAATCAATAATTCTCTCTCTTCACTGATGTTTCTAACTCTCTCCCTTCCTCTCTGAAATCAATAGAAATATTTTTTAAATTTTATTTTATTGCTTAAAGTATTACAAAGATTAGTACATATGTCTCCCTTTTTTCCCCCCATTGATATGGAAAATATTTCTTTTTAAAAAAAGAGCTCTGTACTGAGATTCTGATGACCACAATTTTGCTCCCAACTCTGATTTTGAATCAATCATTGCTTTATCAATTACATTATCAAATTATTCAACAGAGATACTGTTATACTAAAATTTTGTAAAGACGATATGCTATGTTGTAAAGATTAGAAAGTCAAGGCTTTATTTAATATCTTAATTTTGAATATTTTTTATTGGGATATACTGCAGATGCCGTGTTTAAATAAAACCAGTGTAGTTGATTTGTTTAAATATAAAATTTACTTTAAACAGTCAATAATACTTGAAATAATGATATATTTCTGGAAGACAGGATTTAAACTTTTTCTTTGCTATCCATTTTAGTGAGTGAGCTTTCATTTTAAATATCTTTTATAAATATGATTGTGGTTTTGTCTAACATTTATATTTTAAGAAAAGATAAATGCAAAAGCAAAGTGGTGTATTTTATTAAACCTTGAAGTATTCAAGATGAAGTAATATAAAAATAGAAGCTACCGGTATAGTTTTCAGCACTAATTAAGTTGTGGTCTACTGGTTCACATATGGTTTGCTCGGCTGCCACGATCATTGTTCTCTTATCCCTAGGGCTTTAAAGGAAGCATGGAAATAAGTGGAGGCCCATGTGCCCATGGTCTAATTAGAATTGGGCAGTTAGCCTAAGCCAAAATTTAGCACTTTTCTTTTCTTTTCTATTTCCCTTAAGACAAAATATTTTATTTATTTATTACTTCTGTTTTCCTTTTTACTGAATTCATTGGGGTGACGCTGCTTAACCAAATTACACAGGTTTTAGGTGCACAATTCTACAACACATCATCTATACGCTATATTGTGGATTCACCATCCCAAGTCAAGTTTCTGTCCATCACTGTTTACCTCCCCTGTACCCTCCTCCACTTCTGCCCCTCCATATCCCCCCTGGCAATCACCACACTGCTGTTCATGTCCATGAGTTCTTTCTTTTTTTTTTATTCTTATATGCTCCCCACCCTGTCCCATCCCTGACAACTGTCAGCCTGCTCTCTGTCTATGCGTCTGACTTTATTTTGCTTGTTAGTTCATTAGATTACACATAGGACAGAATATTTTAAATTATTTTTTAGTGAAACATCAAATTTTTTTTTCAAATATCTTTGCCTTTTGGAAAAATTATTTTAACTCAGTATTGATAAGGATGTAGTATATACAATGTACTGTGGAAGGTAATAGGGAAACAACTAATGGGGTTCCCGCTCTCAAGGAGGTTCTAATAACATAGAAAGTGTAAGTATGTGAACAAATAATTATAAACAGCGTAGTTATTTTCAAAGCAGGTGTAATCATGTTTGCCTAGGCAAATCAAGTAATAACTGGAATGACTTAAATAAATATTTACTTTCACATCCATTGTCTCTTGAGTAATAAGCAAATTGTTAGTCATTGGCAATACACTGTCAGTGTTTTTGCACAAGTGAAAATGCCTTGGAAAATATTTGGAAAACATATAAAAATAAGAAAACTTCTTTTTTCGGGGGTCAAATAGGAATGTCGTCTTCTATTGTCCTAAATCCACCATATCAAAGGTAACTTCTAGAAATGCAACATAATAAACAATAATGCATGAGGCTCAAAAAAAAAACACAAAAAATCACACATTGGTAATCACTAATATTTAAATTATAAGACATGAAACCTATGATGTATTTGCTTTAAATTGCTTACTTTTTTGTTTTTATAATTTAATTAAATTTAATTTTCCCATCACCATTTATCTTTATGTCCTCTTCCTCCTCCATCCCCACAATCACCACACTATTGTCCATGCTCATGAGTTCTCTGTTTCTATCATTTTGTAAACATTGCAAGAAAAGTCCTTCTATTGTTATTATTTTTTTTTACCATTGTTTCTTCCTTTCCTCTCTCTTGCTCCTAGAATTTCCATTATAGGCAGCAGGAATTTTATGACAATAATCGATCTATCTCATGATAATACATTTTCATTATTTTACTTCTGAAACCAGAGTTTCTTGAACTTCATTTTAACTTGATATATTTGTTTTTATGCAAGATGCAAAAGGTATATCCATCCTCCTAGCTTGGAAAGGGGCAAAAGAATAAAAAAAGAACTAAGAATTTGATGACAGAGTGTCCATGAATTGTGAATTTGGCTTTGATTTAGCCAATCATTCTGTTGTCTTTTCTTTTTACAGTAAGTCTCAAACAAAGAAATAGATAAACAGAATTAATAGCAAATGTAATTCCTAATAAGCCTCAAATCAGAAAATTCTCTAGCACTTTAATGTATTTACTTTAATGATGATAACTGCCAGAATGTTCTGTTACTCCAGAAGAACCTCTAGCTTTGTTTATTTGTTAACATTTCAAACTGTGCTCAGGATGGACCTGCTAAAACAGTTAAATCTGAATGAACACCATTTGGATTGTGGATATGGATCCTTAATCATATGACTGTCAATTAATTATTGCACTGCTTGAACAAATCCGTGTCTAAAAAAGGATCTATAACCAACCTGGGATAATGAGTTTCCTTTAACTGTTTTCTTTGCTCTTTTTTGCTGTTTCCTAGTGTGATTGTGATGGTTTGATGTTACAAAGACATAGCCTGACAGATTCTACTCTTGTTATACATATGTAGTCTTTTATCTTTTCAGTGAAAGTACACTGGGAAATTTGGAACTCAGGCTCTTGGTTATAGAAAATAAAACCCATCAAGTTATAAAAATATCACTTAATTGGAATTCTTTTTATTTAATGCTTTGGAAATAACCTAAGGCTAGATTGCTTCTCTAGGCACTTTAGGTAAGGTGATAAAAAGCCCATCGCCCTCACTTTGTGTAAGATGCTAACCCCCATAGTGCACACTAACGTGTGTTTTGTTAGTCCTCCGTGCCTGAATGAATCATTATATTCAGTAACTGAAGTATCATACACCTCTGCTCCTGTTTACTTCGTCTTGTACCACAGATGGAGTAAATGGGCCTGCAATTCCTCAGGGTTTTAAAAAATTCACTGTCATAGTTTGGAAATTGTGACTGCATCATTGACTTCCTGGTATCTCAGACTGGTTCAGGGGGGCATCCTAGATGCAAAGCCTGCATAGATTAAACCCGGAGCTTTGCGTAAAATCTCCTTATGGGCTGTTAATCACCAAAGCCGAGAATATAATAGATTGTAAATATTTACCAGATTTGTGCTGCCATATACAGCTGTGTCCAGGTGATTTAAGGTTTACACGGCAAATTTTTTCAGAAGAGTTTTGTAAATCTCAACTTAAATAAAGAAAACAACCCAGAAATGTATCATAAATCACAGTGGTTTTGTAAAAGCTATAAAAACAGACTTAATATTATCCGATAACTGCATAGGGTTGCATGCTTAGGTTTAAAAAAAAATGTGTGTCTACATAAAAGCTCATTGAAGTTTTTCCCATGGGAAAGCAGGAAATTGACAAGTCATTCATTCAAAGGGCAGAAAAGCAGAATAAAGTGAATACAAATCTTAGGGACAGGAATGTCATGGTTTCATTGATGATATTTTACTTGGCTGATGAACAAAACACTCATATCAAATGCATAGACCACATAGGATACCTATTTAATAAAAAACCAGTCTCACAGATAAGCTCTTTGTCCCCAAGTGGACATTGCTTTATTTAACATTTTTAAATTTCCTGGCTAAACCTTTAAAGGGTGAATATTCATTGACCTGATTTTACCAAAAAATTATGCTTCCCTCTTCAGCCAGTATCTGATTTGAAAATGCACACCCTCAAATATAAACCTGCCATGTAAGTGAATCCTGTAACTGGGTGAGGAAACAGGAGGCTCTAACAATAAGCCACATGTATAAACATTTACCAGGTACAATCATTAAAATGAACTCTATCGGAAGAGGTTTATTATCCTAAGAACTCATTTAGATAAAAATCAGTGTTGGGAAACAGTTGTTAGAATAAACTCAAACAGCCTTACAGAAGACAAGAAACTTTGTACTTGAAAAGATAAAAAGTCGTGGGTCTTTTATGGCAGAAACCTTAAACTGTGCGAATGAAAGATGAAAATAAGAAGTGAAAAAAAAAATTGAAAGCATACTAACTGCCCTAACCGCCGTAAGAAACAGAGGCTAAATATTTAATGATCCCCTTTCTTCATCTATGGAGGCATCTAAATGCTAAGTTGAATTCCAAATAATGGATCTATCTTGAATAAATTGCAAGAACCAATTACCCCAACTTTGTGGCACAGACAGCAATAAATGTGCTAAATCGATAAGAAAAAGTCAGGTTAATTTGTGTTAATAGTCTGTCCTTAACACTCCGGCCACTTATTTAAAGTATACTATGGAAGAATAGAGGTATAACAGCTACTGCACAAAGGTTCCTCACGTGGAAAGAAAAAAGAGACTGTGTAATTAAGGTCTGGGGACACGCTGTTAGAGCCGTGAGGGATGAGATAATCATGGGAGCAGGGAGGCTTTTATGCCACTTCCAACAGAACCAGCACGGGCTGTGGTAAACCTCTGAGATTCCTGGTGTTGACGACAAAATGAAGCCCCTGGCATATTTTGGGGAGGGTGGGGACACTGTATGGAGATTATTGAATGCTTGTCTAAGATTTCTGCTTATCTGTAAGCCTGGCTTAAGTTTATCATCTGAAAATTAACTTGCCCTACTTTGATAGATTAGACATTCCTGCTTAGGATGGCATGGATTCAGGGGGGAAAAAAAAGATATAAACTCAGGGCATATATAAAACCTATTCACTTTAAAGATTCATCTGTGTAAAATGAGGGAAGCTTCAAAATGCCAATAAATGAAATTTGGGGAAAGGTGGAATAGTTTCAAGTGTAGTACAACACTGATTGCAGCAGTGTTTGGATTGTCTTTATTTCCATGATCTGGAGAAGCAATTTTTTTAAAAATATGTTTTATTGATTTTTTTCACAGAGAGGAAGGGAGAGGGATAGAAAGTCAGAAACATCGATGAGAGAGAGACATCGATCAGCCGCCTCCTGCACGCCCCCACTGGAATTGTGCCTGCAAGCAAGGTACATGCCCCCGACCGGAATCGAACCTGGGACCTTTCAGTCTGCAGGCCGACGCTCTATCCACTGAGCAAACCGGTCTCGGCTGACGAAGCAATTTTTATTCTAACATGATATTACCATGAGTCCTGGATTCTCTTGGATAGTGACAATTGCCCAGATGCCATTGCATTTGTCTGTTTCCATTAGAGTTCTCAAGTCATGTGCTCACTTATTTGTTTGGGTGTGTACATTGGTTTAGATATTGGTACGGTGAACTTAAGGTTTTTTGTTGTTGTTTTACCTTTGCCCATTGATTTTTTATTTATTTAAAAAATAATTATTGTTGAAAGTATTATATATATATATATATATATATATATATATCCCCCCTTTCCCCACTGACTTCCTCCAACCCCCTACCCCTGCCCATTGCTTTAATTCCAAAATGTTAATGCCAATCTACTCATCCTTCTGTATTTAAGTAGATTAAAGGCTGTTTAAGATGAGTATTTGGAACAGTGTGACTGTTTTGTTAGAATTCTAATTAATCTGTTTTGGGCAATGTCTCTGCCAACATGAAGTGAAACCCCTTTTTCTGGTGGGAGTAAGTGGGGCAAACTACATTCTAACACAAAAAGGTTAAGGATCATGTTAAATCTCTGTTTAAGCTCATGAGAACTTTTACTTTTTCATATAGGTTATTGATTATCTTTGAATTATACGTTTTCACCTGTCCTATAATGCTGAAGTAACTGTTAAGGATTAAACTAAAATAATTGTAGCAAAATAAAGCTAGGAGCATGAACACAGACATGCAACTATACTGCATCTGTATTCTCAAGAGGAAAAAAAAACAACGGGACATCTTAAGGAACATTGGGTAATATGAAAATTGTCATTCAACCATCAGGAACCATAAAAGAGTATTGTTTAGATAGAATGCCAATGAGGCTACCATTGGCTTGCCATTCCTGTGACCTTTTCTGAGGATTGAGAGGAAGTCACACTGATAAAGCATTTGAAACAAGCTTATCAAAGAAAAGACAGTAAAATACAGTTGGCTCTTCCAGGACTGTGGCAGTTGACAGCGAGGATTCTTTCTCAGTGAGTAAATAGGGGGAAAAATGAATAAAACAAAACTTATAAAAAGATATCAGACCTGAAGGCGACCCTCCTGAAAGGATGGGTTGTGATGGATTATTCTAGAAGCTAAAGAAGTGTATATCTTTGTTGGATCCAAGTTAAAACAAACAAGCAACTAAAGTGTCATTTGTTTCATATCATTTGAATATGTACTGGTAAGTAGATGATACCAGAGAATTACTGTTACTTTTCTAGAATATGAAATATTATGCAGTTATGTAGAAGGATGTCCTTATTTTTAGGGGTTGCATTCTTAGGTATTTAGCGATGAAGTGCCTGCTATTTACCATAAATGTCAGTAACAACAAAAAGAACAAATATTTATTGAGAGAAATGAACAGGTAAGATAAAATGTTGAGTGTTGTTGAATTGAGTCTAAGTGATAAATATAGAGGTATCCATTGTGATTTGTTCAACTTTTTTGTGCATTTCAATATTTTATAATAAAACTAAAGGTTCGGTGCATGAAAATTCATGCACTAGAGGGGGGTCCCTCAGCCCTGCCTGCCCCCTCTTACAGTGTGGGAGCCCTCAGGGGCAGGAGGCAAACCAATGATCAGGGGAAGAAGATGCCCCCATCACACCTCTGCTGCTGCCACTGCTGGCAGCACAAGCCTTAGCCAGCCCTGGCTACCTGAGCCTCCAGCGGCCCTGGGCAGCTGAGCAGCCACCATCTGAGGATAGCCCGCACCCTGGGCTGGCCCTAGGTGGCTGAGCAGCCACCATCTGAGGCTTGCCTGTGCCTTGGGCCAGCCC
Source organism: Lasiurus borealis (assembly GCA_004026805.1). Classification (NCBI taxonomy): domain Eukaryota; kingdom Metazoa; phylum Chordata; class Mammalia; order Chiroptera; family Vespertilionidae; genus Lasiurus; species Lasiurus borealis. Next base: position 1,182 of record PVJN01024498.1, on the reverse strand, counting down.
TCGGTGGCTGGGGAGCTGAGGGGACTGGGGGACTCTGGAGGCAGGCGGGTGGAGTGGCCAAGCCCACCTCGGGGTTGGGCCTGGCCATGCCATGTGCCTGCTGCCCTGGCGTGGCTTGAGGGGCCTGGGTGCCACCATCTTGTGGCTGTGGGCATTGCCACCTTTGAGGGTGTGACAGTCAATTAGCATATTCCCTCCTTATTGGCTGTGGGTGCTGCCATCTTTGTGAGGGCATGATGGTCAATCAGCATATTCCCTCTTTATTAGATAGGATATTGAGTAGACTTTATAAAGGAGCATAGGAACCAACTGAAAGAGAAAGCAATGGCCAAAGCCAGAACAATTTAAGCAATAAGTAAAATAATAGATTATAATGTAAAATATAAAACAATATAATTATTTATGTACATACTAATATAAACAAATTCCAGTGTAGAAGAATTCAAAATAATTTATGCAGATACTTTGCTTGCAAGGAGAGGGAGCTTAACTCCCTACTCCTTAGGACAAAACTGCACATACTGATTTCCTTCCAATGGGTACAGTGTGCAAAGGGGGAAGGACACAGACTCACCTTAAGAGGTCAATGGGGGAAGAGGAGACATATGTCATACTTTTAACAATAAATAATTTAAATTATATAAATAAATGCATAATAAGTGGAACAACAACAAGAAGACTAACCTTATACTGGAACCTGACCAACACTACCTAAGCCAGGTGATCAGATCAACAACAACATTAATGAATCATGTGGATGTTAGGTATGCTTGATATGATGTAATAAAAATGGTGTTTTACCTCTGTGGTCTTCCAGTAACTCATAATCCCACCGTTAAAATGAGCAAAACATCAGACAGATTCTAATAGCGGGGCAGTTTACCTAATGAATAGAGGAAACTGCATGGTGACAGAAAAGAAGATTTGGCTAAAACCAAGGCAATGGGAATAAATTAGGAGTTTTAGTTATCAATTTCACTCAATGTGAAAATCCTAATTCATCAATTCGTTATCTAAATCAATAAAACCTTAGTTGAGCTTAATATATTTCTGTGAAGGTATATTGCTAATTGAAAAACCTAGTTCACATTTCAAAATTTAACTTACATCAGATTTCTCAATACTCAATAATTATATATTTGGCATGGAATTCTTTCTTTTCTTCCAAGGACTTTTTTTTTT
>PVJN01024497.1:0-31064 GCA_004026805.1 Lasiurus borealis | reverse complement strand
CGTAGCCTTCTATGTGTATAAACTAGAATCTAACTTTGTTTTCTGTCAGATGGAGAGCCAGTTATGCAGCAACACTTGTTAAATAAACTACACTGTTCCCAGTGGAATTTAAAAGCTACCCTTGGAATGAGTGAATACAAAAATAATTAAAATAATTAAGTAAATGTTACCCTTGATATATGAAATCATCATAGACACTTGGATCTACTTCTGGACTCTTTATTGTTATATCGTTTGCTTTTGTGTTTATTCTTGTGTCATTACTATTTTGTTCCTTAAAGTCTTCGCTCACATTCCTAATAAGAATTTTCCACCAGCAGACCTTTCTCTGCGTCTCCTGATGAAGGCCACATTATTTGGACCCACTCTCACTTCTCACCTTCCTGTCACACTCCCTTTACGACCTTTCTCTGCTCTTTACGATCTCACATTTCGTTATTGGGTTAAATAAATTCATTTTGGGTCCGTCTATGAAATAACTAGTGGATATTTGTAAGTAGTGTTGCCTGTCCAGCACCCTTCCTCTTTTTCAAATAGTAAAACCCTAATTTTGCCTGCCTCCCATTCTGTGTCTGTTTCTGTTGCTGCCAACTCCAAATCCCTAAATTGATGATGACCTGTTGGAGTGGACATTGTGCTTATCTAACCAGCCCCCATTCTCTGAGTGATTCCCACTTCCTGAAAGTGCTTAGACTTCTAAGAGAAAGATGTTGATCCTATCCATGATCAGGAGTGGACTCTGTTTCATTTATACTAGTCAACACCTTTTCATCCGAGATCATCCAGGATCATGGTCACAGATTCAGGCATAAGCATGTGACCTATGGGGGTCATTTAGTGGGAATTCTAAATTTTCCCAGAATGCTCGACAGAAACTCCTTTTCTCCTGCTAGATATGGACAAGAAACCATGCCGTCTGCATTGAAGCTGAGGTTGCAGAAGGCAGAAAAGAGATCTGGGAAGACCTTGATGATATTGCTGAGTCTCTGGATGCCTACTTCAGCACTTTCCTTAAGCCAGTCAAGGTCTCCTTCCCTAATGCACTGAATTAAAATTTCTGTTATTTTCTTTCAAAAGCATACTAATAGAGACACACCTACAGGTTAAATGATGCAAAATGGCTGCTAATTAATCATTTTGGCCTATAAAAATACCAGTTTCATATGATTCAACCAAATATAAACCAAATAAATCCTATGGGTTTCTTGATCAATTCACAATGTTTTTGGCTGCAAATGACAGAAAACTAAATTACCAATTACATAAATAATAGGGCTCTATGTTCTCTTTCATAACAAGAAATAAAAAAAGGAGGTAGCTGGTTCAGGAACCAAACAATGTTAGAGATCTGGATCATCCTCTCTGGGATCCTCTTAACATTTCCTTTATGTTTGGTTGCAAGATGGCTGCTAACTATCTCTATCTCTTTTATCAGGAAAAGTTGAAGCCTTTTTAGAAGTACCTAATAGATTTCTCCTTGGCCAGAGCTGTGTCACATGACTTCTGAAAAGGAGGCTGGTAAAGTGAATATTTATCTCTTCTGGCCACAACAGTTAAAGCAGCAAGGGGGCATGGTGGTAAAAATAGGTGTGTGACAGTTATTTACAGTTTCATTCTGGGGAGCCCATGATTAATTTAAAAAGTCAAAGATCTGTGCATGATGAGGTATCTCAAGAGATTTAAGGATCATGGCCACCCTGCTGCCATTTGTGAAAAATCATACTTCTGGAGGTTTTCATAAAGGATGAGCCCAACTCCACATCCCAAGATCAGGGAGCTGATTTCAATAATAATGCCTTTATCAACATACTTGGCATAGAGAGGCTCCTAATGAAAAGCTTTATAAAAATTCTACCACTTGTAGTGTATTTTATTCCTCAGGACCTAGTGAATGGATGAGTATAGAATATGAGACTAAGTATTTAAAAGCAGTCCTGGCTAGGTGACTCAATTGTTTAGAGTCCCAATACACCAAGATTGTGGGCTTGATCCTGGGTCAGAGCACATACCTGGTACAAGAATCAACCAATGATTGCATAAATAAGTGGAACAACAAATCGATGTTTCTCTCTCTCAAATCAATAAATTAAAAACTCAAATGGCATTTGTCAAACTACTTTTACATACATTAATTATAACATAAAAGTGAATTTGTAATTTAGCATTTTTCAAATAATTCCTTTTTATTGTATTGTATAAAGTATCATCTTAATAGATTGGAAAGAATCAAGACTAGTTCTTTCCCACAGGTCATTTGAAGACTTTTGAAGAGCTTTGGGGTAAATAACAGATTTTGTTCACTAACTGGAACAGGCAGCTGATAGTTGTCTAGCTGATAAAATAATTTTTGTTTCATTTTTATGAATAATGCAAATCCAGACTTCATGTTGGCCCATCAAATATTCCTGAAAGGCCCAATATCTTCTGACATAATGTGCAGGCAGTAATTTAAAGACTCCAGGGGTCAGAGCTACTGTCTTGGATTTAACAAGCATATTCTGTGCAGGCACAATGCCTCACAATAGGTTCTTAGTATTGGGAAAGCAACAGGGAGTGGTGGAGAATGCATACAACCTGAATGATGAAGGGAATAAGTGGCACTAGTTGATTGTTACTATATGAAAGTGTAGCCTAAATGTGGACAGAATTTTCTGTTTCCAACGAGAAGCTAGAAATCCAGATTTACATGTGAACTTTAGTGAATTGTAAATGTTGGCAAATAAGACACCAAACAAGTCTGTGGGCTGGATTTGGTCAGTTACTAATAGCATCCAGAGCTCTCCTTTACAGTGTGGTTCTCATGCTTCTTTCCCAGGGCCCCTGACCTTCCGTAGTCACTCATCAGATGAGCTATTAGGGGACAGCATGCAGAGGATGTAGCAGAAAGATTATGGGCTTGGGTGCCTCTGGCCTTGCCATTTGCAATTTGCATTGCTTGGCAAAATGCTCAATTCTTTTGCATGTCAGCTCTAACATGGGCAGAGTTAGAGTACCTTGCAGGGTTGCTGTCAGCATTTCATGAAATAAGGTCATTAAAGCACTCAGCACGGGGCTTATCACAATAAGCCTTCAGTGTTTATTATTATGATGATGATTTATTATGATTTACTATCTATATATATAAAAGCCTTAGTGACCAGCCACAAGCCGGTAGCTATGATACACAATGACCACACTGGAGCAGTCGCTCTGACCAGTAGCTATGATGTGCACTGACCACCAGAAGGCAGACGCTCAATGCAAGAGCTGCCAAGCTGCCGTGATTTGGCAGCTGCAGTTCTAAAGTAATGCACCTGGAACAGAGAAAATAAGAAGGCAATAATAGAAATGATAATTAATTTTAAAATAAAACAAAAGAAAGATAGTCTTTGCTTGAAAAAGTAACATAACCTTTTGGACAACGGTACATTTAGCAGTACAGCTATGGAGAACCTTTAACCCTGGAGCTAGGGTTTCAGGAATTTATGTCATGGACCTAATTCAGAAGGGGCAAAGAAATAAGAACGTACAAAGATGTTCATGGGCACATATTAGATAGTAATAAGAATAAAAGTGCAGACAATTGGACAACCAAAATGTCTACCTTTAGAAGATTGTTTGATATAAAGATTGTTTAATACAGTAGTCTCCCCCCTCCCCTTGTCCACCAGGATGCCTGTAACACCAGATAGTACTGAATCCTATACAGTAGGGAATAATGACAAGAAAAAGGTTTGCAAATGTCCAATACAGACACAACCATGCAACCATTGTAGGCCTAATCTATAGTATACATCAGCAAAGTTATACTTTTCTTTCCCTCCAAATATTTTCAATCTCCAGTTGGTTTAATCTGTGATGTGAAACCCTTGGATAGAGGGCCAACTCTATATGCTATGCACCAGTTAGTCACTTCACAGCTGTCTTGGTTCTCAGATCGACTGCTGTGGTATCACAGAGCTTGTGCTCAAATAACCCTTACTGTGCTTAATAATGGCCCCAAAGCATAAAAGTAGCAATGCTGTCAATTCAGATATGCCAAAGAGAAGCTACAAGTACTGTACTTCCTTTAAGCAAAAAAGAGATGTATATATGTATGTATAGGAAAAAACATAGTATGTACAGTCAGCCCTCCATATCCAAGGCTTCACTTCCATGGATTCAACCAACTGCAAAGTGAAAATATTTTTTAAAAAAGTTATGTGTTGCTGACATGTACTATGTAGATAGGCCCAAGATGGTTGTATGGCTGTATCTGTACTGAACATGTACAGACTTTTTTTTCTTGTCATTATTCCCTAAACAATACAGTATGACAACTATTTACAAAACATTTCTGTTATATTTGGTATTATAAGTAATCTAGAGATGGTCTAAAGTATATGAGAGAATGTACATAAATTATATGCAAATACTACATCATTTTATATACCCTTGAGCATCTGAGGATTTTGTTTCTCATGGGGTCCTGGAACCAATCCCCCTCAGACACCAAGGAAGAACAAAATAGATTCACATCCCCAAGGATAAAGTGAGTGGCACCAGATTTCATTAAACTATTCAGAACTGTGGGCAATTTAAAACACGAATTTTTTATGAAATTTTCCATTTAATATTTTCAGACCACAATTGACTGTGGGTATCTATAACCTTCCTCAGAAAGCAAAACTGTAGAGAAAGGGAACGACTGTAGTTTACAGAATTCATAGAATATTAGGTGGTCATTAAAATTATAAGGACTATGGAATCATATTTCTATTACAATGATAATTAAAAATGCTGGATTGTAAGATTATGGACATTAGTAGAAGTTAAATCGCCAAATTTTAAACCTAGTTTAGTACAATGTGTATAAATTACTATTACTTTAAAATTATTCATTATTGTTATGTTCTTGCCAATATAGAACATTTATTACTCCAACTGTATTTTGTGAACAAGAACTGGGGCCTATTCATGAACAAGTTCTGTGTTAGAATTCCTAAAATATCTATGAAATTAAAGGTATTGCTATTGTAATTTCTTGAAACAGTTAAGGTGAAAATGAAAGTTCCAAAATTTGTATTTAAGAAAAAATTCAGATACTTTAGGAAAGAAAGTGACAGGAACAAGGAGGTTTCTATTTTACTTATTTAATAAAACCAATTTTGCAATGAGGTTTATATTTTTCTTACCTAATAAAACCATTTTCCTCCCTTTCCGGAAAATGGTTACTGAAAACGTTATTAGATACTGTAAACATATGACTTTTGTGACCTCCACTCCACTTGATTCGAACACTGCAGACCCGACCTGCAGCCAGAGGCATTACCACTGCGCCCAGAGGACCAGAGAGTAAGGAGCTTTGAGAACAGAAACATTGTAAGAAATAATGGGCGGAGTTTACACGAAAGCCCCGCCCCTAAGATTGTCTCAGTTTGATTCTCCCAGCCGCGAGTGGGCTAGATGAGTTAAACCTCCTAATTGTGTTTAAGCACATTTGGCTTAAGGCACAATTCTTTAACTTTGAGACACACTGCACTCACGCAATATAGAAGCGATTTTATATGTCTTTGAGATTTATTTCTGGGGTTCAAATACGATGTCCCTGCAGTTCTGGCCCCCTACACGGATTTTAGACTTAATTCCGGTCTGCCAGTTACTGAAAGCTCCGTTATCTAGACTCCCTTTACCTAGGTTTATCGTCTGTAGACTGAGTATAACCACAGTCTCTCGTGGGGTAACGGGAGAGCACGAGCGGTGATGAGAGCCGAATTTCTCACACGTGCGTGCTCCGAAAACAACAAACATTACTTCTATGTTGGCTTCGTTTCTGTCGACCCTTGATTGCACCTCAATTCAGGTCCGTAATTGTTTCCTACCAGCCACAACCGTACCGAGGTATCTATGCCTTAAGTAATAAGAAAAAAAGAGCAAACATCATCGGCGTTGGTGGTATAGTGGTGAGCATAGCTGCCTTCCAAGCAGTTGACCCGGGTTCGATTCCCGGCCAACGCAGTAGCATTTTAAACATTTTCCCCGCTTCCTTACGTCCCCTGAACCTGGGCCTAGTGCCACACACAGAATTTGCTTAAGTAACCAACTCTCTGTGACCTCTTTTCATCGAGAGGACGAGGTGTCTCTAGGCCGCTGCAAAAGCACACGCAGCAAATTTGACCACCTCACCCGCTTCCAATTGATCACAGGAGAGAATGCTGGTGCTGGAGGCAAGATGATGCAGTCTTCATATCCCCATTTAGGCTAGGGAGCGGCTTCCCCTCCGCTATTCCACTCTGGTTACCTCCGCACACACCCTCACCCAGGCCACATGCGCCGCTCTGTCCAGCAACTTCGTCGCGGTCCAGTGAAAGGTGCGAGCATCTGGGGGCTGCAGCCCCGCGCGCCTTCTCCTCCATGGAGAAGCACCAAGCGCAACTTGCTCCCCACCACCTCCAACCCCTGCGGCTACCGTACCAAGGACCGCCCCAGATCCTTCTGTATTTTTTTCTCTCTCTTTCTTTTTATTTCCACCCCACGACCCAGGATGGGTACTTCTTAAATAAGTAGGATTTAAAACAGAATGCTAAAAGAATTAAGAAAATAATACTACCTCTCCCCGTCGGGGAATCGAACCCCGGTCTCCCGCGTGACAGGCGGGGATACTCACCACTATACTAACGAGGAAGAAGACGGGTAAGAGTGTTTCCAAAGCCTTGATCTGAACTCGGCATAGTAAAGTGAAGTTTCTGGGGATTCTGTCCTTTCGACTGAGAAAAACTGACCTGAAACCTATGCACATTCTAAACCACAACTGAGCGCCAATCTCCAGAAAGGCAGAATGAACAGGAAGGACCGACACAGAGGCCTCCCAGGCTACAGAGACCTGAGTTCTAAGCATAAACATCCCTGAATAGGTCTTACCCCTTTTTATTGCTATCCACAATAAAAGCTGGCTCTCGCGGCTCTGGAGAAGGTACCAAGCAAATTCTATGCATTGCCTAATCAGGTCCAGAGATGTCCGCGCTCTTTCCTAGCACGTCAAGGACTTCATATGGAGAGCTGCTTCTTGCCACCAGGGTGTCCACTTATAAAAGTGGTCCCTGCACATCCGTTCCGCTCCAAAGCCACCTCAGTGCTGTTCAAATATCAAATACATACTACGGAAAGCTCTAGTCTCCGCAAAACTCAAGATAGGGCTCGTCCGGGATTTGAACCCGGGACCTCTCGCACCCGAAGCGAGAATCATACCCCTAGACCAACGAGCCCGCGCCAAGAACCTGCCGCAGACCCATGTAGAAGTTGTATCAAGCTTCCTTCAATTCTAGGGCCTCAAGTCTTGGTGGAGCTGCCTTAGGGTGCCCTCAGCACCCTTCACCAGGACACTAAATACTCAGATACAAGGGTCTGGATATCCCTTTCCGCTTCGATCCGTGAGCTCAGACTCTTCCCAGGAAATAACACAGGGGAAGTGGAAGGGAATGGTTTTGGTCTCACTCCGGCGCAGCGCTCCAGGACTGCCTTGAGCACCCCATTTCCCGTTCCTACCAGTCACTCTCTCGCCGCAATTCCAAAACTTGAAATCTCGAATTTTCCCGCTTCCGTACGCCGTCCTCGGATCCAGAGCCCCCGCGCAGAACTTTGAAGACAAAGGTGGAGTTGCCTGGTTGGGGACAATTAATGAGTCCCGAAATCTCTAGATGAACATCAGTCACTTCTTCTGCCCCTGCACCCGTGTATCTGGGCCAGAGCAGCCCCAAGCTAAACCCTTTGTTTAGTAACCCACTGTCTTCCCAGACGGTGTGATAGTGGAATAATTCCTGGGGCCAAGAAGACCTGTGGAAGAGGCATCTTAGAGATGACGGGGTGAGGTAGGGAAAATTGGCTTTCCAACCTGCATGAGTCCGTCGGGCGTCAGGCCTTGAGAACTTCTAACACCCATACTAGCACTGGCCCCAAGACTTCCTGCCTGTAAGATCAGGTCACTCCTGCTCTCCAATGCAGACTCCACTCTCCAGTTCTCTCCTAGGTGACCGAGAAGGATTCCCTCTTACCTGCCGCCTAAGACCCCCAGGAGGTAAGGGTCTGCTTGGTATGGCCCAAAGCCAGCAGACCCGAACGGATTGTTTACACGGGCTATGCTTTCACCTGGGGACTGCCAAAAGTTCTGGTAGTAATTGATGACTCAGCTGTAGGGCATGTGTTCTGCCTTCCCTCAGCTCAGTACGAGCCCTGGGAGTATTCCCAGCAGGGTTCTGATCTGTTGGACACTGGACAACCAGGTAGCATCTCTGAGCTGAACCAGCTCATTCCATACCCCAGCCGTGTGGCCAGGCCCTTCCTAATTACCATCCCACAGGGTAGGCCCCGACTTCGATGAAGGGTTCAGCTTTTTGCTTTTTCTTTTCCCGGTGTTTTGGGCCAAGGGATAGTGTTCAGACCTTTTTGCCTATCTTCCAAGGAGGTTTTAGGCCCTGCCAACGACCTACTTCTTGCCTCCTTCTCCATAGCATTTACTTCTACGGTCACCAGCTTCGCTTTAGTGCTCCACAAATGGGCCCTTCCCTTACTCAGGCTCTGGAGACCCTTCTCTACTCCCACCGTGTCCACAGGGTCCCAGCTCTTCAACGCCCTCTTGAAGAAACTAGAGAGTGCTAAGCCAGACCTCTGCTATCTCCTAACACAGAATGCCAGCTTGTGGAGAATGGAGGTAACTATATGTGAAAAGCTTGGTACTCAAGCTGCAAGTAGAAGATGCACCCTCCCGCGGTGTTTGGAGGGGCCGGCCTGGCTAGCGCCCCGCCCCCACCCACCCCAGCGGGGTGTAGCATTAGCTTAGCAAAGGAAGGTGTAGGAATTCTCGGGACTGACAGCTCAACTCAAAAGGAAATCTGGATGCTGCGAGTATGAAAATGTATAATCCTTGAGTCCTCGAAAATAAAAGCAACCGAAGAATCCATTAGGAAACATGGATTCAGCGAAAAAAACGAAACTGTTCTCAGATTCAGAGACAAAGGCACCGCTGGGATTCGAACCCAGGATCTCCTGTTTACTAGACAGGCGCTTTAACCAACTAAGCCACGGCGCCGAAGTCAGTTGGAGTGCCTCTGATACTACACTATAGGAAAATAATGCTTGGAGCCTGGCCACATCAATTTCAGACCTAAAATTAACTTTGATATATCGATTAAGTTTGGCATCTAACATCCATCCATGGACTCTCCCTAATGTTAAAAGATTTACGACAATGGGCTGTTGGGAAGCTTCCCAGAATCGAGGATTCATGCAATGGGAGGATTGCTGAAACTCAGATCCAAAGTTTAACTTTGGGCAACAGGCACATGTATTTGGGCAGAAGAAATGTGGTAGGGAAGAAAAGAATAACACGTAGTCGGCAGGATTCGAACCTGCGCGGGGAGACCCCAATGGATTTCTAGTCCATCGCCTTAACCACTCGGCCACGACTACACTTGAGTCGCCGAGGTGTTGTCTATAACCTTTATTAGTTCCTAAGCCCAGCAAACATCACTATTGTATGGTTCCAGGACTAGGAGACCGGTAAGAACAAACACCAGAGCAAGTTAAAATAAAGATTGATTCTTTCGCTCGCGGCTCCGCCTTTCTGGAATCCTTGTTCCAGATCTTCCCCTTTCTTCCATCCGCCTCCAACAACGCGATCCAAGGGAAATGAAGATGAGGAAGCCTCCGGGGAACGCTCCCTGCGCCCTAGTTGAGGGAGCACCCTTCAAAAGGTTTAAGCGCGCTAAAAATTCGGGTTTTGAAAGGCAGTGGGGCCTGTGTTGTTTGCGGTCAGAAAGCAACCGGCTCTGGGAAAGAATTTCCTTGCAATAGCATAAGTGAGAAGGAAAAAGCTTGCTGGCCCGTACGGGGATCGAACCCGCGACCTTGGCGTTATTAGCACCACGCTCTAACCAACTGAGCTAACCGGCCGGTGGTGCAACTATGAATCCTTGAATATACATATCGACAATTTTAAATTATGTAGCCAATCACAACGGACTTAGTTTTGTTCTAAGCTTCCCAAACGCTGATAAGTTATCTTTAAAAAAACATAAATACCCTCTGAATGGCTTTAAGAGATGTGGTCATGTTCTTTTTCCTTGAGTAAGCAGCTCCCAGGAAAGAAATGGGAGAATTCGGGCCAAATGTATGCATGCCCTAATTGATCCAGCAACCCTAAATCTGGGTTCTGACTTAGGAATTCCTACTGGTTTCATTCCTACTGGTGTGGATCAAGAATTTGCCTTAGGAAAAAATAAATAAATTTGCCTTAGGCTTGACCCATGGGAAATCCACAGCACTGACCACTTTACTGAGGTTCCATAGTATAGGTTCCTCACATGACTCTTCTAATGTTGGTGCTCCCTCAACTTCACCCTCTTATACCTATTTGTACTTCCCAACAACTCTAGGCTTGCATACCTGACTTCTTCCAATTTTGCTGACTGACACCATCAGCAATGGTGTCTAACCTGCCTCCAACTCCCCAATGTACTCCCTTTGGGCCTGACTTTTGTTATTTCTTCTGCTGGACCAGAGCTCTTAAAACCAGTTTTGGCATTGGTGGAAAACAAGAACAGAAATGATGGTGAACAATGGGCAGCTGCCAGGTCAGGAGACTTGGGACCTCACTGATAGCACAAACGTAAATCACCACTAAAGCTTTATTGCAGGCCAAGGGGCCTATCACAAATACCCCCACAAGGGGCAAGTGTCTTGTTCCTCTAGCCCCTGCCACAAAGACAGAACCCAGGTGCTTAGGGCCACCTAGGAGTGCAGGTGGCTTTAGCCCAACCAGAGAGGAAATATCAACAGTGCCATGAGTTGCCTATTTCCACTATTTCTCCAAGGCAGACTGGCAACAGAAAGAATATGGAGGAGAAATTACAAAAGGGTAGCAGTTAGTGAATACAGGGATCTGGAGTCTTGGTTCAATCACCAAGAAGGTGAGGGCCACAAAGAGTGGGAGAAGCACTTGAGGTCTAGGCCTCAAGTGTTCCAGCAGGGCAGGAAGATCTTTCAGGCCATTGTAGTTTCAGAGCAGGAGGAAGCAAATGCCCCCAGGGAGCTGGAGTGCTCAGGCTCCTGGATAGACAGACATGATAACTGGATCCTGGGATTCACATGAGTCAGGAGAGGGAGCTTCCCACATTGGAATTGCTGTAGCCTAGGAGGTTCTGAAGTAGGAAGAGAAAAGAATGTATGTCCTATGCTTGTTGTTAGTCCCATCCATCATTCTCCTCCCCAACCCCAGAAATCCCTTATCTATGTCTCATTACTCTTCCTCCTGGAGACATCTGTCTATACCCCCATCCTTCCATCCTTACTTCCTTACCTAAAGGGGTGATCTTGGAGGGTTTTCTCTCAAGCTCAAAAGAAAGTACAATAGGGCGAAGGACAGAGAGGCTGGTACAAAGTGTCCGAAGAAAGAGGGTAAAGGGCTCATCAATCTTCGCTGAGGACTAGAAAGGGAAGCTCAGGATTAATCAGAACTCAGGAACCTGGGTATCTGAGCCCCACCTCCCAGCCACATCTCACCTCAGGTTGGCCTCCAGGCCCTACAAACTGCAAGGCCACTTTCCCTGGCCCTCTGACAAGCTCCAAGAGGGAGGTCCACTCACTAGGACACAGCCCTAGTGCTGTTGCCACATGATGGTTCCGACAGGTCACCACAGCTTCAGCAGTCCCATCCTCCACCAGGAGCCTGGAGTAGAAATAGAAACTCCCAGAGCAAACCCAGGGGCCAGTCATCTGAACCCAGCATGCTTCCCTCTCCACTGTGTCATCTTTTACTTACTTACCCTTATTCATTCAGAAATATTTATCAAAGCAATTCCCACAAGTCAAGAATTATGCTAACATAGAAATAGCACTCAGGCAAAGTCATGTAATAGGGAAATAAATGGGGTGATAGGTGCCCTCTTTGTGCTCTCACCTGATGCTGGCCTGGCTTACAGATGTTTGAGTGGGACAAGTGGAACCCTGATGAGTACATCTTCCCTAGGATGAAGAAAGTGGTTGGAAAAATCCTCTTGGTCCCATCTGCACCAAAGCACCCAGCTCAGCCTGCCCCTCCCATACCTGGATGGAGAGGCTGGTACAGTGAGCACACACCCAGAGGAGCTGAAGGCTGAAGACAGAAACAATATGGCAAGAAGCAATGGCCTGGAATGGGACCTGGCTACCCTGTAGCAGTCTAGCCAGGTAGACGTGGGGCAGAGGAACACTAAAAGAGCGAGAGAGACAGGTGTTAAGAAATTGTCAAAGGGTTTCTGAAGGCTAGGTATGTCTGGGAGGACTCAGCAGGCTTAGGGTTGGAGATAACAGTGATGTCCATTCTCTCCTGGAGCCCCATGGTCCCCATTTTGATTTCTGATCTCAAATCGTCATCAATTATTTCTCAGACTTGACCAACCAAGATGTTAGCCCAGAAAAGATAGTTGCATTTTAGCCTGAAAAGCCTTTTAAGAACTTAGAACAACAAATCTCTCTAGGTATTGGGCATTTTTTATTTAACACTCTGACTCAACACATTCTGCTAGGCTTGGGAATGACTGTAGTTATGGCAAAAACTCCAGAACCAGGAACATGTGCGGGACGCAGATGTGATGCTGTAAAGTTTGGAGATCAGGACCTAGGTCACTGACCTGACTGTGGTTTCTGGGGGGAAACTCAGGACCTGCATATAAGTGGATGACTGGAAACAACAGTAAATATTGCAGGATCTGCAAGTAGAAGAGGAGGAGAAAGAAATCAATTAGATACTGAAACTGGGAATAGGCTTGGCCACTCCCCTGAGGAATGCACCCTAACCCAGGCTCTATTAAAGGAGGGCAGAATGAGGGAAAAACTGGTCTGGAACATCTCGTGAGGGTAGAGGGCATACATTCCAAAGTAACATATCAAATCTAATATCAAAAAGGAGGTGTCATTGTAGCATAGTTAGGTAGGGGTGAACACTCAACAAAACCACATCAGTACGGAGAGGAGGCAAGGCCAGTTACATAGATCCTTACCTGGAAACTCTTTTCTCCAGCTGGTTAAAGTAGACTCGGGCTCCTGGAAGGAGTCCTAGTGGGGGAGGCAAGTGTGGGCCTTCGATATATATGTCCAAGTGAGGGGGGAATTCACAATCAGCAGTCTCCACAGCTACAGTTATCTTCACACATCCTCTCCTGGCTTCAGTGCTCCCTACAGAAGGAAAGGGGAGGGGTGAGTGGTATCTGTCTGGATCACAAGATCCCATCACTCCATTTTATACCTTCCCCCAAAGGAAGAGTCATTACCAGGCTTTGCCGAGATAGCAGCAGAAAGTGGTTCACACAGAGTCCGTGACAGAATCTCAGCTGAGAAAGACACCAAGGAATCGGTGAAGCTGAAAGGTCAAAAAAATAGAGTGAGAATGGAGGCATAAGAAAGCAGAGAATGTAGAGTCAGGTCTAAGAACAGAGAAAGTAGCCAGAGTCTCTGCTAGAAAGTCACCTATAAGGTTCTGAAAAATCTCACACTGTGTTGAATCACACACTAAAAATAACAGGCCTTATGGGAAAAATAAGGTTGTGGCAGATAACTCACAACCTATACAACCTAGTAACCAGAAATCTTACCAAGAAGTACATCAGTGGAATTAAATCTCTACTTCCATTTCAGTCGTCCGTTATCTAGTTTATATGCTAGATAGAGCTCCTGCCCCCTCCTTCAAATCATAGATCCTTAAAAACCACTCACTTCTGCCTTAACTGGTTTGGCTCAATGGATAGAGCATCAGCCTGTGGACTGAAGTGTTCTGGGTTTGATCCTGATCAAGGACACATACCGAGGTTGTAGGCTCTATCCCCAGTGGGGGGCTTGCTGGAGGCAGCCAATCAATGATTCTCTTCATCATTGTTATTTTTCTCTCTCTCTCCCCCTTTCCCTTCCTCTCTAAAAATCAATAAAAAGCATATAAAAAAAAAACAAAACACTTCTAGTAGAGACCAGTCTCATAAAAATTACACCTAGAATTCAGTAGGGTTTTGTTTGTTTAATATAGGGGAAATCTCTCTGCAGCTTATTTTGAATTTATTTTTATTGTTAATCCTTACCCAAGGATATTTTTCCATTGATTTTTTAAAATATATTTTACTGATTTTCTAAAGAGAGGGAGGGAGCGGGAGAGAGTTAAAAACATCGATGATAGAGAAACATCGATCAGCTGCCTCCTGCACACTCTCTACTGGGTATGTGCCCGCAACCAAGGTACATTCCCTTGACCAGAATTGAACCTGGGACCCTTGAGTACGCAGGCTGACACTATCCACTGAGCCAAACCGGTTAGGGATTCCATTGATTTTTAAAAAATATATATTTGTATTGATTTCAGAGAGGAAGGGAGAGGGAGAGAAAGAGAAACATCAATGATGAGAATTATTGATCAGCTGCCTCTTGCACACCCCACACTGGAGATCAGCCTGCAACCTGGGATGTTCCCCAACTGGGAATCAAATAGTAAACCTTTTGGTCCATAGGTTGACATTCAACCACTCAGCCATGCAGCCAGGTGGGCTCCATTGATTTTTAAACAGAGTGGAAGGAAGAGGGAGATGGGAGAAAAACATTGATGTGAGAGAAATGTGAGAGAGACATCAATTGGTTGCCTCTTGCATGTATCCTGCAACCAAGTTCTCCGCAGGCCGATGCTCTATCCACTGAGCCAAACTGGTCAGGGCTCATGATCACTTTAAAACAGTAACATGCTGGGGGAAATCAGGTATGAAACACAACTTCTATCTTACACCAACATCTTCCTGTGGGAGCTAAATCACAGGAAAGAAACGCTGTAGCAGAGAACGGATCATTCACCATATCTAACCACGGCAGAGGAGGAAAGAGCAGCCCAATGAGCTGGAGAAGCTGGCAGATATTTACTTGTCACTGAGTAGGTCCGTCAGCGAGGATTCAGGCAGTGCCTTGTTGATATTCGGCATATCTGGCATGTCCTGGGAGCGCTCAAGTTCCAGGATCCATGCATCCTGGACAGTGAGGCAGGATGTACAGCCGGCCAACTCCAGAGGACGCTGCGATATGCAAGATGAACCACCCTCCTCAAACAATGCTGGTATCTGCCAAGAAATGAGAAGACAATGGACTCTGAGTGTGTCCTGGTGCTGAGGAAGGTTCACAAAATACTACGACCCAATTTTGTTTTCTCTCTGGAGCCTGATGAAGAAAGTGACTTAGACACAGACAATCTTTCGATTCAATCAAAATCTACCTTTCTGCTAGGAGACTTAGAGAGTGACCAGGCACTGGCACTTCCTCTCCAGATCCCGAGACAAAAAAAACGCTTTCTGGGGGAGGGTCTGATGAAGTAGAGCACTCACGAGAGGGCCAGGAGCTACGAGTCGGTACACTTGCCCGGGGTGCAAGAATTCGAACCAGCGGACTGAGGGACCAATAAAGATGAGGAGAACCTGTGAGGAAGGACAGCAGGATCCTTGGGTTCCAGACAAGAGCCAGGGGTACACAGGTCAAGCCCGAGATCTTTGAAGTCCCAGCTTACCTTCTGATCCTGGTTCTCATCTCCCTTGAGCTCGGGTGGGCCCCAACCAGTTCCCTCCTTCCTCTGGGTACCCTGGAGCCAGCTCCCTGATATGTGGAAACTGAGAGTGGGCTTAGCCACCTCTGGACTGGCTCCTGGGGGGACACAAAAGTTCCTCTTCATCAGTGCCTCCTTGTGGGACAGCAAGAACAGCCGGCTCTGTTCTATATGGGGACCCTCAGGAAGGGTGGGCTCTGTCTGAGGAGGTGTTGAGGAGGTGGCTGAGTGAAGGAAAGGTCTGGGCATAGGCCAGATCAGGGCATCAGCCAGAAAGAACTGGACATAGATTCTGTTGGGAGAAAGGAACAGGTTTTTTAGTGAGACGGGCATTGGGTGTTGTGGCCCCAGCATTCCAATACCTGCTCCAGGCCCTCCCCCTTTCCCTTAGAGACCTGGAAGATAGCCACTACCCCAAGAGGCCAACCTGGCCCGCTGCTCCTGGATGAAGCCTGCCATGCTTAGCTCCTTCCAGGATGGAAAGTTGCTCCTGACATTCCTCTCTATGACCAGCTGGAACCGCTCTGCCCGCACCAAGCAGCCTAGAGGAAAGAAGTTTTCTGTTTGGACAAGAGGAGAGAACCGTGGAATGGGAAGCAAAGCAGACCATCCTGCCAGTCTTGCTGCCCAATTTAGACCTGGCCTGATCCCACTTCAGAGGGATGACACTCTGCCCGCATGTCCTGGCCTCCGAAGCTGAAAGGCGTTGATCTCCTTTCTCATAAGGCCATTAGTCTTCCAAACCAAGAATGTGGGAAGTGGGAGCGGCCATCTGGTGTGCACGTTAGGCACAAGGTAGGGAACTGGAGGCCTGGCTAGGGAACCTCTTGCTCCTTTTCTCTACTTGCTGATACCAGTCTCTCAAACTTGATTAACCTTGGTATCTCTAGAAAATCCCAGCAGGTGCTTCCTCTCAAACCCCCTGTTCTGAGACCCTCTACTCCACAACCATCTTCTCTCTACTTCTGGCCTCCAAACCTATGAGCCGGGGGTCGGTGACAGGATGCGAGTGCTTGTTCAGGAGTAGGCAGGGGAGGGAATCACTTTGGTCCCGAAGCTGCAGACAACCTTTATGAGATGAAGCCACCAGAACCCCAAGTAAAACCTGCAGAGAGATGAAAGCCAAGGTATCAAGTATTTATTAAGCAAATATTGAGCATTTATTATGTTCCAGGTACTGTGTTAAAGGTTAGTTACAAAGTAAACAAAAAAGATGTGGCCTCTAACCTCAAAGAACTTATATTTGAGTGGGGAAGACAGATGTGAAAAAACACACACTTGTGTTCACACACTTGGTAGTAGAGAAAGTGTTCAAATCAAAGTTAAAGAACCTCAGCCGACACAAGAAGCTGGCATTTTATTTCATGTGAACTGAGAAAAACAACAAAAGGATTTAAAGTAAAAGACTTTTGTAATCCAAGTTACATTTTACCTCACTCTTTCTAGTTGCTGCAGGGAGGGGGTGGTCTAGTTAGAAGGCTAGCCAGTAATATGAGGAGAAATGACTATAACAGTGATAGTGAGAATGGCAAAAAGAGGAAGTGCCCTGAGCCCTGCTGGAGCCCCACGTACCTGGGCTGGATGGAAGGTGGAGGGCAGCAGACAGAGCCAGGACCAGGCCAGGCGCTGATTGAGTTGGCAACTGGTCAGGTGAGAAACTTCTGCGGAGGGCAGGAGGGTCTTGGGGTCAAAGGAAGTCCAGGCCCTGCACTGCCCTTCTTCTTTCAGGGCGGCCAGAGTGGGGAAGGAGCAAGGAGTTTGCAGCCGAGTGTACTGTCAGAAGAGAAGAAAAATCAGA
Source organism: Lasiurus borealis (assembly GCA_004026805.1). Classification (NCBI taxonomy): domain Eukaryota; kingdom Metazoa; phylum Chordata; class Mammalia; order Chiroptera; family Vespertilionidae; genus Lasiurus; species Lasiurus borealis. Next base: position 13,713 of record PVJN01024497.1, on the reverse strand, counting down.
TTGGGCATCCCATGTATCGCCCCGCCACCCCGTTTTCCCCACATTCTCACACCTTCTGGAGTGGACAGCGATGTGGCTCTTCAAGGATCTCCTTGTGTGCATTCCGACTGGGGACGCATGGTGGAGCTAGAACATCCAGGGTAGGAGCCAGGAGTTGCAGTCCCAGGCTGGGGCTCCCTGGAGAGGAGCACTGAAGGAACTGGTGGTGCCTCAGCACATGGGGACACAGCCTTGGGAAGGAAGCTGAGTCACTTTCCCAGGACTCTTCCTCTTCCAGGATCCTGCTTCCCTTACAGAGGGAGGGCCCTACCCCTAGTGCCACCCCAGCCCAGACCCTCATCTCTCACTTGCCGGCCAGCTCCTCCAGGGCCTTGGTAACCCACAGGTAGAGGGGAAGTCCTAATTGACGTTCCCATACCAGCTGCTCATACAGGGAGGCACCCCAGGCTTGGAGGGAAGATTGACTCTCAGGCTTCTGACGAGAGAAGCCTCGAAGTAGAACAGCACCACGGAGACAAGCGGCTAGCACTGGCCTTCTTGTTCCTCCACCCACTGACTGGAGGAGGTGAACATCCTGGAGCTGGGAAAGGAGAAAAAGTGAAGAAACAGAGGTAAAGGTAATTCAATGACCCCACACAGAGTTGACTGTAGTTTTCCACTGCCTGGGTTCCAAGAGAAACCCAGTTTCTCCCATGCAGGTCATTTCCTTTCATCCTCCACTGTCCTTGGGTAAGCCTTCATCTCTCATCAGCTCCACTAAGTCCTTCTGTGGGCCAGGAGACTCCTGGCTGGCGTGGCTTCCCTAGCCTTCACTACCCTTTCGCTTTAGCTCCAACATCTCTTCCTCCAATTACAGGGCCCTTCTGTGAAGGAGATGCTCTGGTCTCTAACCCTCCTCCTTTTGCTCTAGACTCTACTTTCTGACCTGAGCTCTCATTCAAATCATTCTTAACAAAAGCACATACCCACCCCCCAATACACACTTATTATTTATGTATTTTTGTTGTAAAGGTTCCCACTCTGCTGCCAAAAAAGACCAGCCTATAAAGGTAGAAGCTGCTGCTGAGAAGCCTCTTTTTATCAGTAGCCCTGATCCCTCACATACCTCCAGACAGACTCCTGGCCGCACTACCCGCCTCAGGCCATGGAACTGCTGGTAGGAAAGGCAGAGCCCCAGTTGCCCATCCAGCTCATAGAGGCCAGCAGGCTGATTCAGCACACCAGTGACTGTTCCCTGCAAAGAGATCAAAGGGCCAGTTGATTCCTACTTCCTTCCTCTTTGGAGACACACATTTCCTGCCCCTCAAGCTCTAGGACTTCTCTCTTATGCTTACCGTATATGACAGGAGTCTGGAGTCCCGTGCAAGACCTTTTTGCTCCTGCCTGTCTTGGATGTTGCTTGTCCTGGGGAGTGGCTTGGGGTCAGCCTCCAAGAGAGTTCTGCCCAACTCCAGGTCTAAGTCCAGCTCTTGCACACATTCTGGTTTCAGTGGCAACAGATGAGAGGAGGGGTTTGTCGTCCAAACACGGTAACGGTGACCATGAATCTTGGATGCACGCAGCTCTGTCAGCACATATGCCCTACCAGGCCAAAGGGCTTGGTGCCAAACCAGCTGGGCAGGGACCTGGCTTGTGCAGAGGCAGGCAACAGGGTACACGAGACACTTCTCACAAGCTATCCTTCTGTTCCTTTCCATCATAATTTAACCTCAAAAACATGAACTTTCCTTCCCTCATCTTCCTTGTTTGCCAATTAAATCTTAAGTCATGAACTTTTAGGATCTCTCTTCTCTCTTAAGAGATGGCAAATCCCTCGCCCACGATACAAACCATCCCTAAAACTTCCTTTCAAATACATAAATATTCCATTCAGAAACTTATATCCTTTTTACATTTCCCCTCTTTCACCCTGTAACACATAAACCATTTCTATTTATTTAATCAATATGCACTGGGTACATAGGTATCCAGTATTAGGATAGATGTAATGGGAAGTATAATATACTGTTCCCTCTTTTCCAACATATTTCAAACTACTGGGAAATATAGACACAAACCCAAGTAATAATATGGAGCCATGTATGATCAAGAGGCACAAAGAATACACATTTACTAAGAATGGGTTGGGATGATTAGAAAGGCCAAGTGAAAGAAGATGAACTTGAATGACATCTTGAAATGGGGAGAGAGAAGCGTAGTTCAATAAGCGGCAACAGCCCTGGTTGTTTTGGCTCAGTGGATAGAGCATCGACTGAAGGGTCCCAGGTCAGGATGAAAAAGGAATGTTCTTGACAGTTGTATAGAAAAATGAGAAATATCGAAGTAGGAAAATACTAGTAGAAGTAAACACCTTGAATTGACCCTAATCCTCACCTGCACAATGATGGATACATGGCCACCAGGTTGGCTGCCAGGTGGGGATAATTCACCAAGAGACACGATGAAGTAAGCTTTCTTTTTACTTTTCACCAGAGCACTCAATCGAACCAGCTTCCCAGCCAGGTTTGGCTGCATAACTCTGAGCTTGCTTCTAAAAAAGGAAGAAGAGAAGAAAAAGTCATTATTTCTCTTCTATTCTCCTACAAATTCCTCCCCTTCCAATTGTGATTAAAAATTTCCATTTTTCTATAAGTATTCTAAAGAGGCCATACCATTCCCTTTATTTGGAGCATCTCATCAATATTACTCTCAATACCTCTCTCCTTCTTTCCATGACTCACAATCCTCCTCCCAGTTTCATAGTGTTCCCTCCTGCCCTGGAGCGGGAAGAATTACCTGTGCCTGAGGAGGCGGGAAGCAGCCTCCGGGTAGAGAACAGGAATAGGGGTTGGAGGGCCAGTACTGATGGTCAAGGGAAACACTGGCACAGGGACACCCCAGAGCTCTAAGTGTCCTTCTCCTGAGGAATTCCACCTGGCTGGAGGAAGGTAACTCCAACTGGGGAACAGAAAGAGATGGCCCAACCAAGAAAGATCCAGATCTATGAGCTAGGAAAGACCAAAATCAAGGGTTAATCAACATCCTTTTTACCTCCCTCCACCTTTGTTCCCCGAGACTTAATTGCCTCACTCCCTCAACACCATTCTTATTAGATAGGATCTGAGCATCTGACATTCTCCTTCCTACTCACCTCACAGCCCAGGATACCAGTGTTATCTTTCACATAGAGGCTTCCATTTCTGCACCCTTGGTCCAAGTCCTCTGGTAGGTCTGTTAGTGTCCCTAAAAGTAACAGCCGCTCTCGGGGGAGGGCAGTCCCACTGAGTCCAGTCTCCTGGGCCCAGGCCTGATATGCAGAACTACTCCAGGACAGGTGGCTGCAGCATGGAAGGCGCTGGTGGCTCCTGAGGTCCTGTACTGAGACAAAGCTGCAGAAACAAGGGAGCAAAGCTGTGTCCAAACCTAGAAAGTTACACTCAACCCTGACAAATGTCCCAATATCACAAGGAAAGGTCAATGGGGAAAATGGACTAAGGGAAAAGTTTAACTGATTGAAGGGGAGAAAGATGAAGGGAGAGAGATTGCTTAAGGAGAAGGGATAGAGGAAAACTGAATCAGGATAGAGCACTTAAGGGACTTCACTAAATTTGTAACATTTTACTTCTTATAAAAAAAACTGAATCAAATATGGCAAATTTTAAGGTTTTAAAAATTGAGCCTTAAGTATCTGGCTAACTATAACGTCAATAAGCACACTGTTCAGCTCTTTTTTGCAGGCAAGATTTTCTCAATGAAGACAGTAGGGTGCTGATTTACATTCTGTAAAACCAGCAATTTTAGTTACCACTGGTTTATTTATTTATTTGCAATCCTTCTTGTCTTTATTTTGAAGCTAACCAGTTGAAGTATATATTTTCCCTTTTCTGTGTAGTTATGAATGACATTTTGTATTGATTTGAGAGAGGGAGAAAAAAAATCAATTTGTTATTCTATTTATTCATTCATTGGTTGCTTCTTCTTTGGTATGCCCTAACCAAAGATTGAACCTGCAACCTTGGCATATTGGGATGATGCTAACCAACTGAGCCACTCGATTAGGGATTTAACATTTTATTTTTATTTATTTTTTTATTGCCCTTGACCAGAATTGAACCTGGGACCCTTCAGTCCACAGGCCGAGGCTCCATCCACTAAGCCAAATCAGCTAGGGCTGAATAACATTTTAATACAGATATTTCTCTTAGTATTCCAGTTTAGAAAATTTCCCCCATCCTTGTTGATGTTAATTTTTTTAGTATTATATTTATTGGGGTAACAGTGGTTAATAACATTATAAAACTTTCAGGTGTACAAGATTATAAGTCAACATCTGTGTACTCTTCTGAAGTGCTTTCCACACAAAGTCTAATTTCCTTCCAATACCATATATGTGACCCTTTACCCATTTCACCCTTCCTCTACTGTGTTTCTCCTCTGGTAATTACCATTCTGTTGTCTATACCGTATCTATGAGTTTTTGTTTTATTTGTTACTTTTTGTTTTATATTCGACATGAGTGAAATAATCAGTTTTTGTCCTTTTCCGACTTATTTCACTTAGCATAATACTTTCAAGATCCAGTCATGTTGTTGCAAATGGCAATTTATGGCTGAATTGTATTCCACTGTGTATGTATCTATATGTACCACATCTTCTTTATCTAATCATCCATCAGTGGACACTTAGGTTGTTTCCATGTATGTGTGTTTTTTCTAAGCTTTTCAGATGTTCCATATACTTAGAAGGTCATGATCATTTACTTATTTATAATATTTTTATTAATTTCAGAGAGGAAGGAAGAGATAGAAACATCAATGATGAGAGAAAATCATTGATTGGCTGCCTCCTGCATGCCCGCTACTGGGATCAAGCCCCCAACCTGGGCATGTGCCCTTGACCAGAATCTAACCCAGGACCCTTCAGCCCACAGCTCTATCTATTGAGCGAAACCGGCTAGGATGCTTCTATGACTTGATTCTTGTAAATAATGCTGCAATGAACATAGGGTACATATATCTTTATGTAAAAGTGTTTTCATATTTTTCAGGTAAATAGCCAGAAGAGGAATTGCTGCATCATATGGGAGTTCTACTCTTTAGATTTTTGAGAAACCACCATAGTGTTTCCATAGTGGCTATACTAATTACATTCCCACCAATAGTGTATAACAGTTCCCTTTTCTCTATAACTTCTGCAACACTTCTTATTTAGCACTGGTGTATAATAAAGTCCATGGATAAAAAAATTACACAGAATTTTGAAAATGGTATTTTGGATAATACAGAGTACAATTATACCATCTTCTCACCAAAGATCCCCTGCCTTCACTGATTGAGACAGATTGCCAAGCTGATTGAAGTGTTTCCCAAATTGTATGCAGGTTAAGGGAGTATCAGGGAAAATAATCCTGTTCTCAAATAAGTTTGGTAAATGACAACTTAAACAAAGCTGAACAGATTTCTACCTCCTTTTATTTTTTTAAAGGTAAATACACAATGATATGTTTACTCACATAACAGAATAGCATAAAAGTATTTAAATGAGTTAGAGCTATCAATATGAGTAAATCTCAGAAGCATAACATCAACTACAAAAAGCAAATTGCAAAAGATATATATCTATACACACACACACACACACATATATCTTTTGCAATTTGCTTTTATATATATATATAAATGATACCATGTATAAAAAGTCTAAATTATGCAAACCTCTACTGTATATTGATTAGGGATAGCTGCATATATATATATATATATATATATATATATATATATATATAATATTCACATGAATAATATACCTTATTTTAAAAACAGTATATACTTCTATGAGGTCTTTTTACAGGGTATTCCAGAGCTTTCAATATGTTAATAAGTCTTATGACTCTCCTAGAATAGTTTATCATATTCAATGTCTCTCAAATTTATTTAGCCATGGAGCCCTTTTCTTGTGATATTTTATTAATATTACCTAGAACCGTTTAGGAAATGGTACTAAGCAAAACAACAATAACAACTAAATACCTTCAGGAAGCCTTACACTTAGTTCTTAAACACACTGCACTTGGTAAATCTTAGTTTCTTAACACACAAAATGAAATAGTATCAGCTTTCCTCCCCACTTTAAGAGTTCTTTCTCCAAATTTTTCAGTCTTCTCCTGAATCTCTCCCTTCCTTTCCTTCTCTAAAGTTAACTTAAGCCTACTTTGGAGAACTATGGGAAAAGCAAAGCAGATGATGAGGAATGGAGATGTTTGGCATAGGGGGGGTGTTCCTTCCCCTTAACAAGTTTCCCCTCACTTTTCTCAGGTCCTTCCTTTTCAACTCCACATCGAACTTCCCCAGAACCCCACCTCTCCTTACCTGTAGCTGAGGGGCAGTGTAAAACCCTGGTTCCTTCCCTGAGACAACCAGGTAGTCTTCACACAGTCAATTACCACTTGAGTGAACTGGATAGTAGGCTCCTTGCCAGCTGGACACAGGGTCTCTTGGATGAAGGCCTGGGCAGCCTCAAGCCAGGTTTGCTCCTGAGAAAAGTGAATCTAGTGAAAACAACCTCATAACAATCCTGCCCACCAAGAAATTTGGGAAAGAATAAAAAAATAGGAAAAAAGAATCAAGAGGGCATGTAAATGAAGAGGAAATGTAAAGGACTGAGAGCTAAAAGAAACCTTAGAAGTCTTTTAGTCCAGCTATACAATCAACTCAGCTGGCCACCCAGCTTTGGTCTTGCATCTTTCTCTAACAAACCTGCACCAATCCTTAAAATGCTCAACTGGAATCTATATTCTTCTGTGAACCATCCCAGGTAGAATGCTGCTCCCTGGTTGGAGCTCCCATAGCACCTTGCACATACCACTATTAAAAGCAATGATCACTAAAGATAGTGGAATCCCATTTTATATAGAGTCTCGCTATCAAGCCAGCGGGTTGAAAAAAAGATTGTTTAAAATCACCCTTGAAAATAATCCTTTAAATGGCTCATAAACAATAGGATATAGGTCCTAGCCTGTTTGCTCAGTGGATAGAATATCAGGCCTTGGACTGAAGGGTCCTGAGTTTGATTCACGTCAAGGGCACATAACCGAGGCACATGCAAGAGGCAAACAATCGATGTCTCTCTCTCACATCTATGCTTCTTGCTCTCAATATCTATCTCTATCTCTCTTTAAAATATCAATGGAAAAATAACCTCAGGTGAGGAGTACTCACACACACACATATGTATATATAGTACTTTATAGTAATATAAATGAAAATGTGCCTAATAATGATCAGTACATGAAAAAGGACATGAGTACATTTTTTTTTATTATTCCATTGTTTAGTCATCTATACACCTGAGTTCCCATAAGCTAAATACATATATAATACAATCCCATTGCATTTGTTTCTTGTACTTACTATCTTTTCATCTAAGATGTGGGCTTCTTAAGGAGGACATGAACTATTTTTGTATACTTGTCATACATTCTAAACACACAGTTGCCTCTATATGTAGATAATTCTAGGGCATGGGGCCAGCTTGACCTATTCCCAGTGCTAAGCAGCTTTATAACTAGACCTGGTGCATGAAAATTCATGCACTTGGGCGGAGGTGTGGAACGGGGTCCCCTCAGCCTGGCCTGTGCCCTCTCACAGTGCAGGAGCCCTTGGGGGGTGTCCACCTGTCAGTTTAGACCCACTCTCTGGAGGGATTAGGCCTAAGTTGTTAGTCAGACATCCCTCTGGCAACCTGGAAGTCCTCGAGGATGTCCAACGACTTGATTTAGGGCCCATGGGGAGAAGCTCCTGACATCGCAGCTGCACTGGCCAGCCATGAGCCAGCTTCTGGCTGAGCAGTGGTCCCACTGTGGAAGCACACTGACCACCAGGAGGCAGCTCCTGTTGAGCGTCTGCCCTCTGGTGGTCAGTGCCCATCATAGCGACCAGTGGTTCCCAATGGTTTCAGATCTTCGCCCTTAAGAGCCAATTTGTATATTACCCTTTTATTATATTGGATTAGATCCCAAAAGAGTTCAACAACACTTAGGGAAAGGACCTTTATCCTTGTTGATCCTCAGTGATAATTCTAAACCATTACAATTCTATCTATCCCTGTCCCTCCAATGTGCCTTTAATAGCTTTTTGGCCAAACCTCCAGTCAGTGTCCTTGTGGACAGCCCTATTGACTTTCACCTTCACTTAATCTCAGCCACTCTCATGCATAGTCAGGGTTGTCAAAACTGGACCAGGTCTTCATTCGAAACTCCCCATCAACATAATCAAGGACCAGACTCTCACTTTTTGCATCTTCCTTCCTTAGTTGCTTAAGACCCGGTTTCTCTGAGAGCTTGTCTACTGCTTGGCACATTGAACACTACTGTTTCTCTCAAGGTGGTACCTCAGAATCATCAGTTTTATTAATAATGCAGGCGATTTTTTAGATGACCTCACCTACTAAATCAGAATGGGAGGGGGATAGTACTTTAAATAAGCTCCCCAGATTAATAATGATATAGGCTGAAGCTTGAGAACACTAGGTATTTTCCTCTCAATGACTTCACCCACTGGATGCCATTAGTAAATTCTGATTGTTCCTAAACCTCTATTTTAGCTCCAGTTATATCCATACACCTATCAAGGCTCTTCACCTGGCCAACCTGCAGATACCCCAGATGCTCAACACAGAACTTTTCACAAAATCCACTCCTCTTCCAGTGCTAACTTTGCAGATAAGCACCCTCAAGCAAACAGTTTGACCCTGAAACCTGGATGTCCTTATCCCCTTCCTTTTTCACTCTTCCTTCACCTCTGGTACCTCAACATCAATGCCTGGTCAGGATCACCATCCTCTCTAATTACATTGCAACATCAATGTAACTGATACTCTCTGGTCCACTTTCTACCCTACTAGGTCAGGATATGAAAACACGAATCTCAACCAATTATTTTTCTTAAAACCCTTAATAACTCCCAATTGACCTCAGGTTCAAGTCGCTTCTTAGCAAGACTTACAAGCCTGTCAGCTCTGATTCCTCCATCACCACACAACTGAACTTCTTATTTTCAAGGAGATCTTCTCTACCTCTTACCTTTAAACATATTTTCGCCTCCGCCTTGAACCCTCCCTTCAGTGATTTTTTTTTTTTTTTTTTTTTTTTTTTTTTTTTTTTTTTTTTTTTTTTTTTTTGCTTTGCGAACTCTTTACACGCACTTTGGGTCTCAAACGCCCCATCAGGGCTCTCCCCTAAGAAACCCACAGTGCACAGTTCGCCATCAGTCTGCTCCTAGCTTCCCACTGGGCTTGAAGTCTAGAGAAATGGACCGAAACGTGTTTAGGGATCACAGCGGGCCCCACAGGAGTGAAGGAATAGATATATTCGCAGAACCAGTGAGAGGGGTAGGACAAGCAGCCTCACAGGTTCCCCCTCGCCAGGCACGGCCAGCGAAGTCAGGGAGGCTAAGAGGTAAGGTGGGGGCAACAGGAAAGGAAAGAAAATCCAGGACAGACCAGAAAACAAGGACGAGGGTAGGGGAACAGCACTCACGGAGCCAACAGCCTGAGCGCGGCGAGCCGCCATGATACGCCCCAGGCGTTGCTCTGAGAGCTGAGCAACTGGCGTTAGCGCGAGTGCTCACGGGAGAGCCGGTCGGTGACGTCATCGGCGTGCGCGTTCTACGCTCCACCTTCGGCTCCGCCCCACCCCGCGACCAGAGTGCCATTCCCACATCTGCCCCGCCCTCGGGAGCTGTATGTCCCGCCTTTTCATCCTGTCTGGCTTCCCTATGTGGGATAGGGGAGTTCGGGGCGTGAAACACAGCAGCCTAATTGATAACTCTTAGCATCTTTAGGTTTCCCTGGTCTTACCAAGGAAGAGTCCGTTATATAATAAAGTAGGTTTTCTGAATGCATATGTTAACTAAATTAGCTAGTTACCTGTCTTTACTTACGTTTATACACTTGTGTAATAAAAATAAGTCTTAAAAAATTAAGTCTCTATGAAAAGTTTAACTTCACAGAAAAATTCTCTATGTGTATTACTGTGATTTTAAATGTATACTGAATAGATCTAGTAAATGCCTGCATTCACTATTCACTGAGAGTAAACAAATGCACATGGATGGAGCGTGGCTTAATGCACTTGGGAACCAGAACCAACAGACCACAGCAGTTAAAACTGCTGCAGAGCCCAGCTGGTGTGGATCAATGGTTAAGCATGGACCCCTGAACCAAGAGTTCACTGGTTCAATTCCCAATCAGGGCACATGCCTGGGTTGCAGGCTTCATTCCCAGTAGGGAATGTGCAGGAGGCAGCTGATCAATGCTCCTCTCTCATCAGTGTTTCTATCTCTCTCCCTTCCTTTCTAAAATCAATAAAATAAATAAAAACTGCTGCAAAAAGTCATCTCAAGTGACAGCAAAACCAATCACTGTGCGTGACATGCTATGTTCACATGCTATCATTCCTAAACATTGTTTAGGAGCAGCCAGTTTTGGATTTAAATATGTAGACTATAGTTGTAGATTTGTAATATTTATGTTGGTGAAATTACCAGTGTTTTTTCCAACACATGGCCTATTTACTAAAATTTGTTTAAAATAGTCGGGCTGGAGAATCTAAGATGGCAGCATAGGTGAGCACGTAAACTGCTGCCTCGCACAACAATTTCAAAACTACAACTAAAAGACAGGACAGACATCATCCAGAACCACTGGCTGAGTGGAAATTCTACAACTAGAAGGAAAGAGAGGGGCTCACGGAGACCCAGGTCCAGAGATACATGCGTGGAGAGAGCAGGTGCCAGATTGCCTGTCTGGCTTCCTCTGGCAGGAAGGAGATGGGAGACTTCCAACTGCACTGAACCCCTTATCCTAGGGCACTGAACCCCAGGTTCAGCCAAAACTCATACGGGGGGAGTTTGGACTATGAAAAGGGAGAAGTGCATGGAAATTTAGGGGAGCCATGAAAGGGCAGAAGTCTATGGGCGCGCACACCATTGTGTGCAGAGGACAGACTGCTGATTGTGCTGCTGGCTTGTGGGCAGGAGACAGAGCCTACAGGCTGCGCCACTTCTAACTCCACTAAACCCCAGTTTCGGGCAAGACCCTGGGGATCCAGACTCATATGGCCCTGGAGCACAGGGGAGCCGGAAAGGCAGAGGTCTAGAAGCACTGCACTTGTGCACAGGGACTGCTCCAGCTATTACCCAGAGACACCTGAAACCCAGGGGCTGAGTAGGGCAGGGCCAACTGGAAGGCAAGGCGGTCATTAAGCCCTGAGACTCCACCCCTCCCAAGCTCAACAGAGAGGCTTTGCAGTTTTGCAAGTCTTGTATCATAAGGCTGAATCTAACACAGAAGTTCTCTCAGCATAGTGAAAATGTGGAGAAAAAGGAAGAGATCACAAACAAAAGAAATGGAGGAAAACAAAAGACTGGATATAGAGTTCAAAACCACGGTTATAAGGTTTTTCAAGAATTTCCTAGAGGGGGGTGGGATGGGGATGGATGAGGGCATGTACTGGGGAGTGGGGAGGGCAATAGGAGGAAAAATAATAATAAATAAAATTATTTTTAAAAAGAGAATTTCCTAGAAAAAATGGATAAATTTGGCGAGACCCAAGAGAAAATGAAAAAGGACCAACTAGAAATTAAACACTCATTGAATGAAATAAAAAATATTGTCGAAATCAGTTTGGCTCAGTGGATAGAACGTCAGTCTGAGGACTGAAATGTCCCAGGTTCGATTCCGGTCAAGGGCATGTATCCTGGGGCGTGCAGGAGGAGGCTGATCTATGTCTCTCTCTCATTGATGTTTCTAACTCTCTATCCCTCTCCCTTTATCTCTGTAAAAAATCATATATATATATATATATATATATATACATATATATATATATATAAAAGAATAAAAAATATTATACAGAGACCTAACAGCAGACTAGAGGAAGGCAAGAATCAAGTAAAAAATTTGAAATATAAAAAAATCAGAAAACACTAAACTGGATAAGCAAAAAGAAAAAAGAATAAAAAAATGTGAAGATAGTGTAAGGAGCCTCTGGGATAACTTCAAGCGTACCAACATCAGAATTGTGGGGGTGCTAGAAGAAGAGATTGAGAGCAAGATACTGAAAACCTATTTGAAGAAATAATGACTGGAAACTTCCCACATCTGGTGAAAAAATTAGACTTACAAGTCCAAGAAGCACACAGAACCCCAAATAAAAGGTATCCAAAGAGGACCACACCAAGACACATTATAATTAAAATACCAAGAGCAAAAGACAAAGAGAGAATATTAAAAGCTGCAAGAGAAAAATAGTTAATTACCTACAAGGGAGCACCCATACGACTGTCAGCTGATTTCTCAACAGAAACGATGCAGGCCAGATGGGAGTGGCAAGAAATATTCAACCTGATGAATAGCAAGAACCTACAACCAAGAATACTCTATCCAGCAAAGCTATCATTCAGAATTGAAGGGCAGATAAAGAGCTTCACAAAGAAAAAGCTAAAGGAGTTCAACTCCAAACCAGTATTATATGAAATGCTGAAAGGTACTCTTTAAGAAGAGGAAAAAGAAAAGGTAAAGATAAAAATTATGAACAACAAATACATATCTATCAACAAGTGAATCTAAAATTAAGTGAATTAAAACATTATTTATTTATTTATTTATTTATTTTTATTAATTTTTATACATATCTCCCCATTGCCCCCCTCCCTCCCAGTGAATTAAAAATTTGATCAACAGAATAATCTGGTGAATATAAGAGAATCAGGAGCACAGAAAGGAAGTGGACTGATAATTCTCAGGGGGAAAGGGGTGAGGGAGCTGCAGGGAGAGACTGGACAAAAATCATACACCTTTGGAGGAGGAGGTAAGGATAGAAGGAGGGGTGGGAGCCGGGTGGAGGGGAGCTATGGAGGGGAAAAAAAGAGAAACAAATGTAATAATCTGAACAATAAATATTTAATTTAAAAAAATAGCCCAGCTGGGGTGGCTCAGTGATTGAGCATGGACTTACGCACCAGGAGTTCTGGTTGGGTTTCTGATCAGGGCACATCCCTGAATCCTGAATTTCAGGCTCATTCTTCAGTAGGGAGCATGCAGGAGGCAGCTGATAGATGTTCTTTCTCCCCCTCTTCTTTCCTTTCTGAAATCAATTTTTTTTTAAATATGTTTTATTGATTTTTTACAGAGAGGAAAGGAGAGAGAGAAACATCAATGAGAGAGAAACATCCATCAGCTCCCTCCTGTACACCTCCCACTGGGGATGTACCCGCAACTAAGGTATATATGCCCTTGACCAGAATCGAACCTGGGACCCTTGAGTCCACAAGCCAACATTCTATCCACTGAGCCAAACTGGTTAGGGCTGAAATCAATTTTTAAAAAAGAGATAAAGTAAGAGAGGGGCATTTAAGGTCATTGTGCACTTATAGTTTCTTCAAAACATTTTTGGAACAAGATAGAATAAATATTGATTAAGAGATAGTAAATAGGGGAGGAATCCAAGATGGCGGCATAGGTAAACACCTACTCTGTTGCCTCGCACAACAATTTTAAAACTACAACTAAAAGACAGAACGGTCATCATCCAGAACCACAGGAAAGCTGGCTGAGTGGAAATTCTACAACTAGAAGGAAAGAGAGGGGCTCACGGAGACCCAAAGGAGCTGCAAAAAGCTGAGGTGTGGAGATGCGCACGTGGAGAGAGCAGGTGCCCCACTGTACTTTTCTTTT
>PVJN01024496.1:0-31215 GCA_004026805.1 Lasiurus borealis | reverse complement strand
ACAGGTGGAGGGAGGAGGGTGGTGAAGGGGGACAGCACCTGTCCTGAGAGCTCAGGACACAGCACACACTGTCCCCACCCCCACCTGTCCCAAGCTCTGTGGCCAGAATCTGCAGGTCCCTCCACGTGGCCTGGACTGCCTCTTCAGCTGTCCTTTGCCCAGGGGGTCACTTGAGTCCGGGGGTGTCAGCCTGGGCTCTTAGGCCTTTCTTTCCTTTGCCTCTCTCCAGCTCCCCCTCCCACCCCCAGTGCCTCTTTTTGTTCCACTGCACACAGACAAGTCATTTCTTGGCTCCAGGGGGCCAAAGAAAGGGACTCAGGGTGTATTTGCATATCATTAGCATAAAGAGGCTCTATTTGCAGGAGTCTCTTCATCGCTTCACACCTCTAAACCTGTCCCATCATCTCTGAACATATGCTACTCATATATCTGTCCAGTCACTAGGACAAGGGAAGTCTGGGGCAGGGGCTGGAGGGAGATGGTAAAGGGGCTTTCCCTACGTCCTTCCAGGGGTGCCTTGGGAATGCAGGGAAGCAGCCAGGTAGGAAATCTGCAATTGGGGAGTGAGAGGGAGTGGAAAATTCATCTCGTCCAGCTTTGCATAAGCACAGGGGCTCTGTCAGGATGCCCTCACCCCAGACACCTCCAGAGGCACAAAAGCTGGGCTGGAAAAGAAGAAGAGGAAATGCTGATTCACATTCTAGTTTGCATAATTCCACATCATTTACATGGCTGGGATTAGTCCATTTTCCAGAAATTTTCAAATTTAATCTCTTCCCTTCCTAGAAGTTCCTCTTTCTTGGGTTTTCTTTCTTTGCTACTTGACATCTTCTAAGATGCAGACCAGCTTCCTCTCGAGGAGGGAGAAGGGGGCTGGGTGAGGAGGATGGTGAAGGGTTTGGGATGAGCATACACCTGAGGTCTCCGCTGGACCCAGCGGTGCCATCTTCCCTTCCCGCCATCCTGCTTCCTGCCTCCGGGAAGGAAGAATCCCGAGGCATATGGGAGGCTCTCTTAAAGCCATTTGTGGGAGTGGAGCCAGGATGAGGCGGGGTGTGGGTGCCCATTTCTCATAGGGAACCCAGACCTATGTAATAAGCACCCAGACGGCCTGACTCCCAGGCCACATCCTGACAGACGCTGAACTCATCTTGAAATGAAGGGCCTGGATGGAAGGGGCTGCTCTTAAGAAGCATCCTCCTAAAGCACCTGCTTCTCAGACCCTTAGTCTACACAGCAGCAAATGGACCCTCTCCCCCAGGGCCCCAGCCACCTCTCTCCCTGGTGAGAGGAGAAGGGGAAGACATCTGATCTCTCTCACAGCAAAGCCCTGGCTGTCTAGTTACTTCCACTTCCGGCCGTTAGTATAGAGAAGATAAACAAGGCTTACTCCAGCTAAAGCTAAGGCGAAGGAAGCCCCTGCACATGTCATTTGCTGGCGGAATGATTCTCCTTCCAGCCTAGCTCACCTTCCCGGCCCTCTTCTTGTTTGCTTTCATCTTCTAAACAAATTAAAATAACACCACCACCATTGTTATGATTCTGATTAGCGAACTCCAGTGCTATTTAAACAATTAATAGTAATACCGCTACTAAAACATAAATCCGCTCCCATCACTTCTGCCTGGAGACCTCTGATGGTTCCCCTCTCACAGTCTCAAAGGCCCTGCGGGCCACGGACCTCGCCTCTTACCCCGGTCCCCCTCTTTCCTGGCTCTTCACTGGCCTCCCTCCTCTTTGGAGAACATTCCCGCTCATTGGCACCTCAGCTTCCTTGCCTTGTTGGCAGTTCCTAAGGTCTTAAGGCCGCTTCCTTGCATCCCTCAGGGCTCAGCGATGCATTGCCTCTCAGACAAGCCCTCCTCCGTCTCCCACTTCACAGGATTCCCATGCATCGAAGCAGGGCCTATCGATTTATCTGGTACCTGACTGGTTCTGTCTCCCATCTGGACAGAAACCTCACCTGCCTTTTCCATCTCCATGTCTGCGGTACCTGATAAAACACCTAGATCATAGAAGGTGCTCCCAAAATATTGATTGAATGCACGAATAAACAGGAATAATCATTTCAAGTGAGAGCTTTGGGTTGGTGACAGATTATGGATTTCGGAGTCAGAGAGGCGCAAGTTCCGATCCTGGTTCTGTCACCCACGGCGAATGGCCATGGACAAGTTACTCACCCCTTTAAGCCTCGGTTCCTCCTCTGGGAACAGGGATAAAAATAACAACTTACATGTTGAAGATTAAATTCAGCATTGTGTAAAAGTGGCTGACAACCTGGAAGGGCTCGTTAAATAGAGATTGTGAATATGAGTAATTATACCTTTGTTCCGTACTTAACCCTGTTCCTGCCCTCACACATTCAGTTCAGGGAGAGACACGGAAACCTGCACGATCAGAGGACATGAACCAAGTACCAGAGGAACACAGAGGCAAGAACAACAAGTGTTACGCTCCCGCATTGGCACAGCACTTCACAGGTTACGAGCCACGTAGACCTCGTAGTTCATTTGCTTGCCTCCGAGATATTGGAAGCAGGGAGGCAGGCCTCAGCGTCTCCGTTTACAACAAGGGAATGAGGCTCAAGGAGCTGACACCATGAGTCCAAAGGCACCCTTCCTGCCGTTGGTGTCCTCCTAAATGCATTTCATATCCTGATTGCAGTGATAGGAGTGAGGGTAGGGACTGTAGGAAGTGCTTAGGTCATGAGGATGGAGCCTCCACGAATGGGGTTAGTGCCCTTAGGAAAGAGACCCCAGAAACCTCCCTTGCCCCTTCCACAGTCAGAAGCCAGTGGTCTGCCACCCAGAAGAGGGCCCTCACCAGAACTCCACCTGCTGGCACCCTGATCTTGGACTTCCAGCCTCCAGAACGGTGAGAAACTAGTGCCTGTGGTTCATTAGTCACCCAGGCCATGGTGTTCCGTCACAGCAGCCCCCACGGATTCAGGCTCCTGCTTTATCCTTTGTCCATAGCACTGGGCTCTCTGGACACCTCAGCGACTTATCTGTGCAGGTCCTTCTCCCACAGAATGCACGCTCCACCCCCAGCTCCTAGAATAGCATCTGGCACATAGTGAACACTCAGTAAATTCACGTGGGATGAATGAATGGGGGACAGGAGGGAGAATTAGTGGGTGCCAGAGCTAGGCTTCACAGGACTCAAGCAGGAAGCAGAATCGCTGGTGAAGAGCCCAGCTTCTGGGGTCTGATCGCTGGGGCTTGGACCTCAGCTTTGGCACATTGTAGTGTGAAACTTACTTAATTGCACCCCAGTTTCCCCATCTGTCTAATGAGGAATAATATTATAGCATCTGGTTCCTAGGGTCATTGTGAGGGTTATATGAGTTGACATTCATAAAGCACTCAGAAGAGTGCCTGGTCCATAATAAGCTTTCATACATATTTGGTAATATAAGAACCAACGAATACAAATCCAGTATTCTTTCTCTACCATCTTCACTGCAAATCCAGTATTTTTTCTCTGCAAATTCCATACTTTCTTTACACCATGTTGTGTAAAACTGTGTAGTTACCCACTCAACAACAAATTCATGATTTTATTTTTACCTTTATGTCATCCTTGTGAAATAAGCAAGAACTAATTATCATCCCCATTTTACAGAAGAGAAAACTGAGACTAGAAATGATACTGGCTCAAGGTCCCACAAAAGCTTGTTTACTAGTAAGATGATCTGACTTCAAATGTATGACCTGTCCAGGATTCCACAAGTAATTCCCTCCCCCAGATCTAGCTTGAAACAGGGGAAAGAAAAAAAAAAATCAGAGTCTTGGCAGAGATTCTCAGAAGGCCTATAAATATCAGTCTGTCCTATTTTCAGGGTTTGGAAAACCACTCAATTTCCTCTAATCATGGGCTGTCATTGTACGTAAGACAAATGTTACTAAGACTGTAGGGTCAGGGGAAAGTCCTACAGATTCAAGGCAACAGACCAAGGCTGCAAATGTCTGGAGAGCTCCCAGCCCAGCAAAGGTCTCTTCTCCCCAAGAGCAGCTGTCTTCGTGAGCAGCTGTCATGGGCCCAGAACTGTGCCAGGTGCCGTGGGGGCAGGGAGAACATGGTGAGTGCCTCCCCCAGGGACCTTTGGCACAGTTTGGAGAATGAAGGTAGAGAAAACTGATGAACAAAAATAGATCCAGAGATATAGAATCACCGAACAGACTGTCAAACTGCAGAGGGAAGGCAGGGGAGGGTGGGCGGGAATGGGGTGGGAGGTGGAGGGGTAAGAGATTCAATCAAAGAACTTGTATGCATATAAGCATAGCCAATAGACACAGACAATAGGGGGGATGGTAAAGGCCAGGGACATATGTAATACAGTGGTACCTCGAGATACGAGTTTAATTCGTTCCGTAACCTTGAGGCGTGGGAAACTATGAGACGTTTAAATCACGGTAAACTAGTGGGTCGTGTGCAGCCGGCCAATCCGTGCGATTACTCGTATTTCAAAGCAAAAATAGCTCGCTCGACAGCTCATATCTCAAAAATCTCGTATGTTAGGGCACTCGTATCTCGAGGTACCACTGTACTTTCAACAATAAAGAATTTTACAAAAAGGAAAAAAGAAAGAAAGAAAATGAAGGTAGGATCTTCTTGAGAATAAGCTCTTCCTGGGAATGAGCATCTGCTTCCAGGTAGGTGTGATATTGCAGTTGGCATTTTATTTTAAGTGACTACAATGCTAAGCAATTTGAATCCCAAAGGTCACGCAGAGAAAGAGGTAGGAAAAGAAACCACGTGTTCTTTCATTTGTTCATTCACCCCTTCATTCGTTCAGTTTTCATTTATTTCGCCCCCAGAGTCCTACATCTTCACTCACAAGTAGATTTAAAACAAGCGCTCTGCAGCTGATTCTGGCCTAACACTAACAACCATTTATTGAGCACCTACTATGAGCTACACACGATACATACATAACTAGAAGTCTTCGAGTTAGCATTATTGTCCCCATTGTACGTGAGACAGTGAAGGCTCTGAGAGGCCAGGTGTCATGTCGGCATCACACAACCACGGAAAAGAGAGACCTAAACCCAGGAGTCCGAACCCCAAAGCTCAGCCTGTGCTTGAAATTATTGTTGTTAATACTCATCCCAGGATATTTTTTCCATTTATTTTTAGAGGGATAGAAGGAAGGAGAGGGAGAGAGAGAGAGAGAGAGAGAGAGAGAGAGAGAGAGAGAGAGAGAGAGAGAACATCTATGTGAGAGAGAGACATGATTGGTTGCCTCCCAAACACACTTGGTTGGGGTCGGGGATGGCACCTACAACCCAGGTATGTACTCGTGACTGGGAATCAAAGCCGAGATCCTTCGGTGCACAGGTCAACACTCTGACCACTGAGCCATGCTGGCCAGGGTGATGTTGAAAATTTTAAAATTGGAATATATTAGTCATAAAAAGAATATGTGGAACATTTATCTGAGATGCAAAGTGTAGTAATGAAAGAAATATCTGTGGCCCCACAACCCAACTGGAGGAATAGGGCATTCCCAGCATGGCCCTGTCGCCTGTGTGTCTGGTCACCTATGGCACTCCTCCAGAATTCCCCGCCCCCCACTACGTTCACCACTGTTTACATGTGGGGTGCACCATTCCCTCACTTGTATGATTTTTGTTGTTTCACTACCTGCATTGCGATAAACACATGTGAAGGTAAACTGCTTCGTTTTCTTGCTTTGGAAGTTTACATACATGGTATATAGTATGTCTTCATGTGCTTCTGAGATTCACCCAGCCGAGGTATGTGGCCTTAGTTTATTCATGTCCACTGCTGTCAAATCCCAATGATTTGACCACATTTTATTTGTCGAATTTCCTGAAGAAGGATGTCAGGGTCACTTCCAGTTTTGTTTTTCCTCTGCTCTTACACACGATGCTCCTGAGAAACGTTTTGGTCGGGCCCCTGGGGCACACCAGCAAGGACTGCGTATGTTTAGGGGTGAAACGGCGGGGTCATAGGGCCTGCATGTGGCGCCTTTTACTCAGCAAAAAGCGGTCGTGCCTGTTTACCATGAAGCTCTCCATGGAGGTGGTTCTTTTCGGGATCAGCGCTGGGCTTAGGAAAGGCGCTGAACGTTGACTCACCAGTTAGCCCTGACGATCACCGTGGGAAGCACCTACCCCTCGGTGTGGTGACTCACATGGCAATGCGCAGGGCAGTGCACACGCTCGATGGTTTATCTGCACAGCTGAGCTCTGGGATCGGAAACACCCAGTTGCTGACTGACATCCCAGGTCACACATCCTCCTCCAGCCCGGAGAAAAGTCGAGGTGATCTTGCCCAGGCGGGAGACTTGGCGTCTGGGCCAGAGCGTGTGGGCCTGGGGCAATCTTAGGTGCGTGTCCTCCTGCGGCAGAATCCACAGTGGCCAGCCTTGGATTCAAGGCCAGAGGCTGTGAGGTCCTGGTTGGCGTTCTGCCTCTCCGCCTGCTTCTTCCCCCTCCTCCTCCTTCCACCAGTATTTATGTTCCTTCTTTTAAACGGTTGATTTTGTAATACATTCAAAGAGTTTAAAATTTAAAGTATGAAGCACATAAGGGAAGAGTCCTGCCCCCTTCCTGACATGCATTTTCCCAGTCCCCACTCTGAAAGGAAACCACGCTTTTATTTATATTATTTGATTTTTCCATCACCATTTATCACCGCTGTGCCCTCTTCCACCTCTACCACCTATCCCCCTGCAATCATCACACTGTTACCCACGAGTTCTCTTATTTTCTTTTTTGCTCAATCTCGCCAACCCCCACCAGAGCTGTCAGCCTGCTCTCTATCTATGAATCTGTCGCTATTTTGCTCGGTAGTTCAGATTGTCCATTAGATTCCACATCTGAGTGAAATCATATGGGACTTGTCTTCCTCTGACTGGCTTATTTCACTTAGCATCATGTTCTCCAGGTCCATCCATGCTGAAGCAAAGGGTAACCTTTTCTTCCTTTTTACAGCCAACTAGTATTCCATAGTGTACATGTACCACTGCTGTGTTATCTGCTCACCCACTGATGGACACTGTGCTGCTTCCACATCTTGGCTATCCTATATAATCAAAGAGAAACATGTAAATCGACCCTGCCTCCTATGCTCACCAGCCAATCAGAAGGAGTATGCAAATTAACCTGCCATACACAGGCACCAAGCGGCAGGGGCCTATGGGCGCAGGCACAAATCGGCTGGGGGTGGGGAGGAACACCTGGGTCATGGAAGGCCTGCCCACCCACCTGCCCAAGAGGGGGAAGCCAAGCACCCATCCCCAGGCCTGTGGGCAGGGTGCACAGGCATGGACTGGCTGGTGGGCGGGGCGGGGCGAGATGCCTACATTGGGCAGCATGCTCTGGGCATGGGCAGCGTGTGCAGGTACAGAGTGGCAAGTGGGCAGCATACTTTGGGCCTACGGGCAGCGCGGAGAGCCTCTGGGTGGGGGAGGTGGGCTGGCGGAGGGCGGCCAGTACTCCCCACATGGCTGCGGTGGCAGCTGTGAGCATGCCAAGTGGAGCCTGCGGGCTGAGCTGAAGTAGCGCCTGCAGGCCAGCAGTGCCAAGCCGTTACTGCGCAAGCCCCGCCTCCTGGCCCAGAAGGTGTGTGATGGAAGGGGCAGATTGACGTCCTCCTGGCCGCGCCACAGGGGTTTGCGGATCTGCACAGCTGCAGGCCTCCGGGGCTGTGCACAATTCCCCTCCCCACCCCTTTCCCACCCTTGGCGTGCGAACATTCCCCAGCGCGCACACACACCTGCAGCAGTGCTAGACCATGGTGTGCGTAAGTCCCCCCTCCCTCTGCCCTCGCTCCTCCTCAGCACTTCCATCAACCCAGCATGCCTACATCCCCACAGGACGTACGCACGCCCCCTCTGGCACATGCACGTCCCCTCTGGCACGCTCACGTCCTTTGGAGAGTGTCTGGGGGTTGTGGGTGCTGAGCGTGAGCGCCTGTGAGATGACAGCGAGAGGGCGGAGTGGTGACGAGATTGCTTCCGTGGGGCTAATGCAGGTGCTGAGGCGGGAGCAGGTGCGAACAGACCAATTGGGTGCAGGCGGCCCTCGCTGAGGTGCCTTGGGTCAGCGTCCAAGATGGGGAACCCAGAGGCGAGGAGTTCCGTCCTCTCAGTGAAATGGTGGGATAGTCAGGGCGACTGCAGACGAATGTGCACGTTGGGTGCCGGCACCCATGAGCGAAGGCTGTCCTGACTGAGCCTCGCTCGCTGGGGGCCCAGGGTACTGCTGCCGGGCAGCGGTGATAGGACGTGCTTTTCTGCGTTAATGAGAGAGAACATTGAATCTCCGGCTGCCCACGGAGCTGGAAAGTGGTGTGGGGAGACATGCAGGGAGTGAGGTTCCCTGTCTGGGGGTTCCAAATCTGCCTTTGGTTCCTTTCACTAATGACTGGTGTCCCCCCAAATGCATGCACACTTTGAATACCTACTAGTTCCAATGGGTTTAAGCATGAAAAGAAAGAAACAACAATGGAGCTGTCATCGTTAAAAGTGTGAGCACAAACCAGCAGTCAGACACTCCCTGAGAGGTCCCAGATTGGAAAGAGTGCAGGCCGGACTGAGGGGTCCCCCTTCCCCCCCTCCTTCCCACCCTTCACTGCATGAATTTTGTGCACTGGGCCTCTAGTTGTAAACAATGCCGCAATGAACACAGGGGTGCATATATTCTTTTGAATTAGTGTTTTGAGTTTCTTTGGATAAATTCCTAGAAGTGGGATTCCTGGGAGGTCAACCACTTTTATTTCTTTCTTATATAGCCTTCTAGAGTTTTCTTAATGTAGCAATGAATTGTGAGGGAAAGCCTCTGATTATAGAAAAGATGTACATTATACACAGGGTTCTGCTACTGTCTTTTCACATAACAGTGCCTCTCAGACTACCCATTCCTGTCATTGCCTAGAACACTTCATCATTCTTATTTTATAAAACAGCTGTCGAGAATTCTGTTATATTTATTTATCATCTGCTATGCACCAGCCTCTGTGCTGAGTATTGGGTTACAGTAAAATGAATTAAAAGAGACCCTGCCTTCAGGGAGACTAGCCTCAGGGCAAACAGTCAAACAATCAGGATAAAGTATTACAAGCGCTCTTCCTTCCAAAAAACATGTATTGAGTGCCAGCTACTGTCAGGTGTTGCTCTGAGCACCGGGGAGATGATGGTGAAGAAAATCAATGAAAATCCCTGTCCCAGGGCCCCTCACCTGATCTGCACGTCAGGGAAGCCTGATAACTAACAGCTAAGGTGGGATTAGCCAGTGGAGGGCCAGAGAGGTCTCCTGCTGGCCACAGCAGGGGGAGGGTTGGGGTAGAGGCCCCCAGCTTCCTGGGGAACTGAGGGAGTTCCCACATCTGCAGCAGGGAGAGGTTGTGGCCAGAGCTGAGGCCTGACACATGGTGAGGCCCGTGGACCACAAGAAGGATTATGTGGTGGACGTTGCTGGGATGGGTAGATTGCTGGGAAAGGTGAGAGGGCAGGCTGGAGGCCGCGGGGAGGCAGTGTGGTAGGTATGCTCTCACCTGGCCCCGGGAGCAGACGGGAGAGGGTGCTGAAGGGTGTGGACAGGACCTGGTGAGCTGTGAGGGCAGGGAGAGGAGCCTCAGTCTTCTCGGAAAGACGAGGCACATGCCCTCCTTCAGGGCTGTGCTAGGACTCATTGGGACAAGGAAGTCCCTCAGCACCCCTTGGCCCACCTTCTATTCTCCAAGTCTATGAGCACATTTATCATTTTGGTACTTTAACAAGGGAAATTAGTCACCATCTATGTCCCTACTCCTCTTATCACCACACACAACACACTACATGTACCCCCTCCCCACAAACACAGCCCACACTATACACACCCCCATACCCCCACAAACACATCACATACATACACAAATACCTGCTCACAAACACACCACACATACTACATGCAACCCCCACACAAACACAGCATATACTCTACACACCCCCATATACTACATAGCAACTACCTCCACACACCCACACACTACACCCCCTGACACAAACACTGAACATACTGACACAACCACCCATACTACACACTATACTACCTTCCCTCATCCCCACCCCCTGCACACACACTGCACACACCTCATACACAAACACCCTATACCTCACAGACATGCACAGAGGCCTGGTGCAGGCCAAGGCCGCCTGCTTGAACCACGCTTCCCACTTAGCCTGGTCCTCTTCCTCCCAGACCCCAGATCACACCTCCTAGAGGCAGCATGAGGCGTGCGCACAACAGGCGTGTCCTCATGTCAGTCCCCTGTCCCAGCTTTTTGGGTGGTGCTGCCAGCATAGCTGTTCTGTGGCCCAAGTAGACTATGCATTCCTAGGAACACAATGGCTTTGAGGCGCTGGCCATGTGCCTGCCTCTGCTGGGAGCTGCCCGGGGGTGGTGGAAGGGGGCAAGGGAGCCTCAAATGGTAGAAAAAGTCAGTATTTCCTAAACACCCCGGGCATGTGGTGCCTGCCTGGCCAACCCAGGTTTATTTGGTGATTGGATTTGTTTTTGTTTTCTTTCCTCAGCCTCAAGGGCATGTACCATTGCAGAATCGGCCTGGATCATCTTTATTATTTACTAGAGGTCCCATGCATGGATTCGTGCACCAGTGGGGTCCCTTGGCTTGGCCTGTGGAGATACGGCTGAAATCGGCTTTCTGACATCCCCTAAGGGGGCCCAGATTGCGAGAGGGCAGTTCTCAGTTGATGTACCCCGGAATCGAGCTCCCTCCTCTCTGGTTCTGGGTGTGTCATCCAAGAACTGCAGATGCCAAGTCACTGGAACTCGGCAATTCCTGCTTTGAGAATCAGCCCCCTGGTGCTCAGTGCGCATCATAGCTACCAATCAGCCGGCTGGTTGGCTGGTTGCTTTGGCATACACACACACACACACACACACACACACACACACTAGTGGCCTGGTGCACAAAAAGTATGCGGGGGTGGGGGGTCCCTCAGCCTGGCCTGCACCCTCTCCAATCTGGGATCCCTCTCACAATCCAGAACCACTGGCTCCTAAGCACTCACCTGCCTGCCTGATGCCTCTAATTACTCTCCTGCCTGCCTGATGGCTCTAACTGCTCTCCCCTCCTGACCTGATCCTCCTAACTGCCTATGTGCTCTCCCTTCCTCTCCGCACCTTCAGATCCTGGTGCAGGAGTGCTGAGAGCTCTCCACTGAGGCCCCACCCCCATCCTGATGCCCCCTTCTGGACTGGGTGGTGCCGTGGGCCTGGGCACACCTCCCAGGGGGTTGGGGGGCCTGTCCCTTGTACTAGCCTCATGTCCTGGTGGCACAAGTCCCCGCCTCCATCCCCATGCAATAGCTCCTGTGCACATGCAGCCTGGTTGTGACTGTGACACCATTAGGACCAATTAGCATATTACCTCTTTATTATGTAGATTATTATATAGATGGATTAGGTCCTGGAGCTGCCCCTCTGAGCAGGGCTCTCTGGTGGGCACCAGAGATGGTGATGAAGGGGCCCAGCAAATGCTGCCCTGCCCCGTTCAGGCTCGAGTGGGCTGCACTCAGCAGGAGTACCCACATGCTGCCTCTGTCTACCCCCCTGAGGTGGGGATTGGATGGGGATTGGAGCAGTCTGCAGTCTGTCAGCTCAGCTCCCTCTGCCTTATGGATGGGTCAGCGTGCCCTCTAGTCATAAGAGGAGGGATGCTGTGGGCCCTCCAACCCCCAATTTCCCCCGCCCCCCTCCACATGGAACATTCTATCTGTGGTTTGGGCCCGGGGTGGAATCTCCATGTGGCTCTTGCAAAGACAGATTTTAATCTACAAGCTCTGGGGTGGCTGGCCAGAGCTCTATTGTTCTGCAGGAAAACATGGCCACTCACTCAAGAGAGCTTTATGGGGTGTGCACCCTGCACCCAGAAAGCCCCTGTGCGTGGCTTAATGATCCACTGTTGCTGTCTTGAAATCCTTAATAACTTTTGAATAAGGAACCGGGCATTTTCATTGAGCACTGGGTCCCGCCGGTTACATAGCTGGTCCTGCTTATTTTCGTTGTCTTCCCTTCCGTAGCTTTTGAATTTTGAACTATGGAGACTTATCTTTTCCATTTCATAACTAAACCTCACCAAGGATAAAAACAGAGGACACATTTATTATTTGTTGTACACATTCAGAAACCGTCCACATGTCCATCATGGTGCCTGAGCTGCTGTGGACACTCCCACACTCCATACCTCCTGCCCACAGCCCCTCCAACCCCCAGCAGAGCCAAGTGGGGTGCAGAATGCCAGCTCAGGAGAGACACAGACACAGCTGGGCTCCAGGCCACTGGCTCCCATGCCAGGTCCATGCTACTGCCTGGGACAAGCCAGTTTTTACTCCACAGCTGGGGAGGGGAGAAGGGTCTCCTGGCTCCCTACCTCTTCAGGATCAGGGGACACTGCAAAGTCATAGACTAAGGTCGCCAGCTCTGCTTGCAGCGCAGGAAGGATACGTCTGTGTGGACCGGAGACGTCTGTGGCCGTGAGGTCATCTTGGCCACCCCCTTGGAGTGAGCCCTGTCTACTCTCTGCAGCCAGAAGTCAGATCATGGCCTTAGACTCTCTAGGGACAGAGAATCCTTGAGCTCTCGAGGTCCCTCATTCTAACATTTGTCACTGATGTGGGTTCTTGCTTGAATCCCCGATGTTGCAGTTTTGCCCCCCACTTCTTACTAAGCTTAAGAAAGTGGGATTCTCCTGCCCCAGGAATCTTGAAGCGCTGATCTACCCAGAGCCCGCTCTTCAAGCGTCCTTGGAGCATCCCCTCTCCGCTCAGCCTGAACGAGAGAGCACTGCTGCCCTCTGGTGGCCATTCAGCAGAGCCTCAAGGAGCCACCCAGGAGGCGGGGCTGCCTTCAGGGGCCCAGGGACAGCAGCTGTGAGTGCTCAGGTAAATGAATGTCCTTCCACTGTTCCTAGAACACAGCAAGCTCCTCCCCACCTGGGGCCTTGGCCCTGGCTGCTCTCTCTCCGGAATGTTCTCCTGCCAGATCTCAGGTGGCAGCTCTTCCTCATTCTCTAGCCCTCAGGCCAACTTTTACCTCCTCAGGGAAGTCCTCCTGGAACATTTCTCTATAAATTCTCTGTCTATTGCCCTTCTCCCTGCGGGTTCTTGTCTGTCTCGTGTGTCACTGGATCTCCAGGCATCACAGGTAGGAGAGAGTCAAAACGACTTGTTGAAGGAATAAATAAATGCATGTCAACAAGAGTAACTGTGATTTAGGTGGAGCTCTGGTCCTCAAAACCACACTCTGATGTGGGTGGGGCATATGCTACCCCATTTGACAGATGAATAGGCTGATGCTCAGAGAGACTTATGGGCGTTGCCTGAGCACCCAACAAAGGGGAATGAGCCCATTCCTGGTGGCTTTTCCTGGGCTCCTCAGTCCTATGCTCTCAAGGGGCCAGAAGGTGTCCCGGTACTGGAGACTGTGCAGCAGGATGAGGCGGGCCCCTATGTGAGGTCCAGACAGTCACTTCCTGACCCTGGTTACTGAGAGAGGCTGAGCAGTGGCCCTGTGAGTGGCTGTGGCATCGGAGTCCACAGGGTCTCCCGGACAGCGGCCCGTCTGTCTGTAGAGATGAGCGTCTGGAGCAGAAGCATGCTGGGGAGCAGCGGCCAGGAAAGCTGAGCCAGCAAGGAAGTGCCGCTTCCAGGCCAGGATTTCACGTTGACATTGAGTTGCATCAGGACTCCCAGGACCTAGCCCTGTGCTCACTTCTCTCAGCTCAGCCCGAGGGAAGAAGGGCCGCCCTCTGATTCTGGGCCCAGCGCAGACACAAGGCCCAGGGCTCTGCCACAGTGCCTTGGCCGAGTCAGGGCGGGCGATGCAGCTGTTGGAGGCCGGATGACCAGGCCAGGGCACGCCGAGTCTCTGGTGTCCAGAGAGGGAGGCTGGGAGGTCAGCAGCATCTTCTCCTGGTCTGGTCCTCGGCCGAGAGCTTGATGGAGTCGGTGAGGTAATTCTCTGTGTTCCGATACTGGGGAGGGAGAAGGGGGGTCAGGGTCCACCTCTGAGAGGCCACGAGCACCACTTGCCCCATCTCCTGGCAGCCGATGCTGCTGGCTTTGTGTTCCCTCCCTCTCGACAACGTGCTGCTGGGAAACTGAGACCCCTTATCTCCTCACCCCCTTCCTTCCTCACCTCCTCCGGGAATTCCCAGGAGCCCAGAGCGATTGGGTGGCTGGTCAGGGACCAGGTGTCCTGACCTCTAAGCAGGCCCCCTAACTTCCCATTCTCTGCAGGGGCAACTGAGGTGACCTCTGATCTAAGCAGAGATGATGACAGCCTACGCCTCGTTTCTGCCGAGACCTCTCCCCACAAACATCCCCACACCTCAACCTTCTCTCACCACGGCCACCTCCCCCCCTCCCCACCCTCTGTCAATCCCATCCTTCCATGTCCAGGGAAGCTCCAGACACAGACTCATGGCCTGTCTGCCCACCTCCCAACTCTCCTGTCCCAACACGGCCCAGAGAAAGTCCCTCTCTCCCACTGGCCACTGCTTAGGTGGGACTCGCCCACCTGGCTCAGGAGTGAGGGTGGGTGTGGGGGGCCTTCCTAGGATACGGTTCCACATGCAGAGAGGTTCCTTCTTAAAGGCACCCCATCCCCACTGGGCCGCTGCTCTTATTCACCGTTTCCTTCCCACAGCTGGTGGGCATGTGCGTGAGGGTGGGACGGGCGCATGTCCCTCCCTCTTGTCCCCCCACCCTCCATGTGCAGCTGTGGTCCTGAGAAGGGCAGGCAGAGCCTCCGGAGTGGCAGGTGACACTCTGCCTTATGGTGTATCCCCAGTGCTCCTTGCTGAGGGGACAACTTCAAGGACCCTGATTTTCTCTCTTCCATGGCTCCCGGCTCTGGCTGAGTGCCCAGCTAGTGAACATCAACCAAACCCTGATGTCCTTGACCCTGGACCCTAGAAGGTGGTGTCAGGCCCACCTGCTGCACCCTGGTGATGGTGACCCCCAAGACACATGAGGAGATCCTCTGATGCCCTGTCAGTCGCCGTCACCCCCAGACTGAGCAGTAATTTGGCCTGTTGGCACATGGCCAGGGCCCTGGCCTAGGGTCGGCCCTTCTTCACATAGTGTGTTTCATGGAGAGTCCCCATGTCTCACTCCTCCTAGATGGGGTCCTGGGGCAGCCACCCATAGTCTCCCTGGATGCTGGGCCTTGAGTATCCCTCAGCAAAGTCTTCTGAGTCATTAGAGTTTTATTTGTAATATATATGCCTGTTAAGTTGCATATTTATAATGTAAAGGCAGGGTTAGTGTTGGGGGTGGGAGGAAGTCTCTCTGATGGAAAGCCTGTCCCCCTGGGAGAGGTCCCCACACGTCAGATGAATCTCAGCCTCTCCTCTCCTCAGGAAGATCTGAGCCCGCTCTGTACAGACCTGACTCGGGGTGCCCAGTTGTCCCCCTGTGGGAGCCCAGTCCTCCTGTGAGGTGCCTGAGGAGGGACACGGCCCGAGTGCCTGGGGCTGGGGCTCCAGCCTATGCAGCCCTGGGTACGGCCCAGCCCTCTAACGGCCACTGCTGTGTGCAGGCCCACTCACTCCACTGAGCTAATTGTAGCTAAAACCCTGACGTCTCTGAACCTCACAGTGAGGCCAGGTCTAGCCAGCTGCAGAGCCCCGCTCCTCACCCCAAGCTGGGGTTCTCCTCCCTCTCCCAGCAGCACCCCTCGCACCTCCCTCTGCAAACACTCGGGCCAGTGTGAACCAGCACACGGCTTCCCTGAGAAGGAGGGGAGAGGTCCTTGGAGAAAATGTCTTAGAAAATTCTCCTTTGACCTTAAAACATAGAGTTTTAAATTAGAGTTTCACCTTAGAAATCCATGTGAGTTATACATTCTATGCCCTAGTACAGTGGCCGGCAAACTGCGGCTCATGAGCCACATGCTGCGTGCAATCCGTGGTTTACCGCTCTGTTGACTAATGAGTTTGCTGACCACTGGGATAGGGGCTTAATCACAAGGGACAACAACAGCCTGTAATTATTGGAATCCAGAGTTTAGTCCAGTGGTCGGCAAACTCATTAGTCAACAGAGCAGCAAACCGCTGCTCGCAAGCCGCATGTGGCCCACGAGCCGCAGTTTGCCAACCACTGCCCTAGCAGACACCAGGACTTCCTGGTTATAGGTCAACCACTGAGCAACACCGGCCAGGCTCTATCCATCTTTTTGATTGGAAATGCCAGCAACTCCTGCAGGTTTGATATTCTACTTGGACAAATACTTGGCACCATAGGGCTTCTCTCCCAACAAGGAGGATTGAACTAATCACATCTCAAAACTTTTACTAATTAGAATCTCAGGCGTAGGGTACAGGATGGCATTTTTTTTTCTTTTTTTAGAAACTCCACAAATGACTTTGATATCAGCCAGATGGAGAGACCACCGACTATACACTCTAAAGTAGCTTTGTGCCTCTGGCATCCTGTGGTCCCAGAGTTGGAGTTCTATTGAGCCCATTCAGCAACTCATTAAGTCGATGAGCAATCCTGCTGGCCCCATCCCTACCCATGTCCAATATGTTCTTTTCTGGAAGCTCCCAAGTTCCTCCATCCTAGGGGGCCACCCGGCCAAGTGCGGCCTCCACAGCCACTCACCCTGGACAGAGCTCGGCTGGCCAGCATCTCGAAAGCTTGTACCACGTTGATGTCATTCTTGGCACTGACTTCAAAGTAGGGAATATTCTTCTCTTTACACCAGTCCTGGGCTAACTCCTGTGGCACCTGAATGGACAGAAGAAAGGATCACTGTTTCTGTAGCATCATCCCCCACCAGCCCTACCTCCATTCCCATTTATTGAGAACCTTCCAAGTGCCTGTAACTTTACACATGCTATTTCTTAACATAAATGTGAGATGGCTATTGTTAGCTTCATTTTCCAGATGAGGAAACTGAGGACTAGAGAAAAAGGAATTTGCCTTGAGCATTGGGGCTGAGCAGGATTTGAACACAGGCCTGGCTGAACTACAGCCCCCTGCACTGTGCTGCCTTCCCGAGGCCTACACGAGGGACATCTTCCTGCCATTGGCTCCTTCTCCAGTCCCTTCAAAAGGAGATGGCCACTGGGCAGCACAGTGCTTCCATGACATCTGAGCCGCCCTGTGCAGAATGGTGCTCCTTTTCTGTCGCTCCCGCTGGACTGCAGGTGTTTTGAGTTCAGGAGGGTCAGGGCCTTTTCAGCTCTTGGCCTGGTGTGTGAGCCACGCAGGGCAGTGAATGAGTACAGCACTGCCCACGTGCCAATGGCCGGTCCCACTTAGAGGGCCTGGGTTGGAAAAGGTTCTGGCAGCATTGCAGGTGACTTTCAAGAACATTAGTACTGCTGAGACCGGTTTGGCTCAGTGGACAGAGCGTCGGCTTGCGGACTGAAAGGTCCCGGGTTCGATTCCGGTCGGGCGCATGTACCTTGCTTGCGGGCACATGTCCACTGTGGGGCATGCAGGAGGTGGCTGATCGATGTCTCTCTCTCATCGATGTTTCTGACTTTCTATCTCTCTCCTTTCCTCTCTTTAAAAAATCAATAAAATATATTAAAAAAAAAAAAAGAACATTGGTACCATTGGGTTTCATGTCTAATGCTTTTGGGAAGGAGGAAATGGCCATCTACTGAGCATTTGCTATACCTGGGACTTTATAACCATTATTTCATCTTATTTAAGGCAGCCAACGCTTTTCTCATGGAGAGAGGGCCATTGTGCCCGCTCCCAGAGCACAGCGCAGCAGGGGGAGATGGGAGACTGCCCTCGGCAGGCTGTCTCCCTGGCTCCTGCAGGTTCTGGGAATTTATCTTACTGAGATGAAAGGTACCGCTGTTGTCCCTTTCTCTTCGGTCTTTGCTTTTCTGGTCTCAGGAGTGGGCTCAGGGCTCATGGCTCTCTTTCATATGCCTCTGTCCTCCCCGGCATTGCCCTGGCATTGTGAGGTTTGCTACCTTGATACCGTGGGGTGGAGACTGGGGTCAGCCAAGCAGCCTGCCCTTGGGGAGCCCAGATGACTCCTCTGTCCCCGAGGCCCAGGCTTTGCCAGTCAGCCCCCCAGTTGCTGCTGAACTTGAGCAGAGCAGGGAGAAACCCCAGGCCTTGCTCTTGGGCCTTGATCGACACGATCCTCCTACCTTTGGGAATAGAGGCCCCAGAAGTGGCCACCAACAGTCATGCTCCATTCTGTGGAGCATAGATGCCCACGAACGGCTAAGTCACCAAGAAGCCTGACTGCTCGGGGAAAATCCAGAACTGTATTTGGGGGAAGAAGCAGGGATGGCTGGGCTACCGGTTAATATTGTCCTCACTAGTAACATGCAAATCAATGCTCATTAGAAATTACCACGTTATACCTGGATGGCATTTTAGTAACACAAAGGGCTTTGTATCTTTTTAAAAAATGTTTCATTGATTTTCTTTTTTTAGAGAGAGAGGACGGGAGAGGGATAGAGAGATAGAAACACCGATGAGAGAGAAATATTATCCATGGGCTGCCTCCTGCACATCCCCTACTGGGGATCAAACCAGAAATCCAGACATGTGCACTGATCCTGGGAATCAAATCAGTGACCTTTTGGTTCATGGGTTGCTGTTGAACCACTAAGCAACTCTGGCTGGGCCAGGCTTTTAAAATCCTTGAGGGTGCCCTAACCGGTTTGGCTCAGTGATAGAGCATCGGCCTGCGAACTGAAAAGTTCCAGGTTCAATTTCGGTCAAGGGCATGTACCTTGATTTCGGGCACACCCCCAGTAGGGGGCATGAAGGAGGCAGCTGATTGATGTTTCTGACTCTCTATCCCTCTTCCTTCCTTTCTGTAAATAATCAATAAAATATGTTAAAAAATAAGTAATTAAAAAAATAAATTCCTTGAGGACAAGGACTGCATTTTTCCTTCTGATTGCTCCTTCCTTGTTTATCTCCCACCCTTGCCCTGCCCACCAGCCCTCCAGCCCTCCAGCCCCACCAGGTGATGTGTATTTTCCTGGGCCCATCATTGGCACTCAGGAATTGCAGTAGAAATTGAAGGGAGGTGAAATGAAGTCACCTGTCTCTGCCTCCCCAAGAGGCAGGGGGAGTTTTTCTCTTTAGTGGCACAAGAGGCAGAAGCCAGGTTTGGTGCCCAAGGTCACCCAGGGACAGTACTAGGAAGACGAGTTTGCAACTCTAGCTGGCTGATTTCAGCTGCCCCTTCTCTCTTGCTGGACAGTGATGGGACTGTGGCAGGTATTTTATTTCATTCTCTCCACTCTTTCTCTGTTCTGTTTACACTCAGTGATTAAACACACGACTCCAAAATAGCAGTGGGGATTATGATGCAAATGAACATTCTTTTTTCTGTTCCTAGCACCTCTCCATTGAACCTCAGAAAGCTGGCCTGGGAAGAAAGCAACCAGACACTACTTTTTACTTTCCTCTTCCAAGTCCAGTTGCAGTTTCATGATTTTCAAAACTGTCCTGTCTTTTATTTATAAAATAATGGCTATTTATAACTTAGGCTTTGACTATGGAAATAAACTCAGGGTGTGATAGGAGAAGTATGAAAGTTTTAGAAATGTTATTTCTATTAATTTTGCTCCTGGCTGACAATATACTACTAACATTTTACTTCTCCTCTTCACCCAAGGATCTGTTTTTACTTATTTTAGAGAGAAGAGAGGAAAGAGGGAGAAACAGAGAGGGAAAAGGGGGCAGGGGGAGAGAGAGAGAAACATTGATTAGTTGGCTCCCATACATGCCCCAATTGGGGATTGAACCTCAAACTGGGCATGTGCTCTGATCAGGAATGGAGCCTATGGCCCTTCAATGCATGGGATGGCACTCCAACCAACAAATCACACCGGCTAGGACTCCTATTATAATTTCGATGGTTCATCAGAGGCCAAAAGTTTGACAAAATTAGTCCAGTTTATGTTATTTTATTTGTGATACTTTCCCATTTCATGTACATTTAAATAATCGATTATATGTGTTAAAATTAGTGTGTCAAACACATCTTAAATTGTTATAAAAAATAACAAATATTTTCAGAAAACATAATCCCAACATTATGCCTCAGTGGAAGGTCAGAAAGTACCTATCTGGACTTAGAGCAAAGAATCCACTAGCTAGTGAAGAAATTCCTTGTAGCATAAATGCTAGCAGAGCTATTCTTTTAAACAATCTAACATTTTTTCCCTGTGGTACCTTCTGTAGAAAGAGTAGGACTTTGAAAAAATCTAGGCAATAATTTATTTAAAAATATTCTGCAAACATATATTTTTTATTGTGGTAAAATATACATAAAATATTCAATTTCAACGATGTTTAAGTACGCAGTTTAAGGACATTGAGTTCATTCATGGTGTTATGCAACCGTCACCCCCACCCATTTCCAGAACTTTTCCTTCATCTCAAATCTTAGCGATAGAGTTTTAAATATCTATTTTCTTTTTACTGAATTGGAGACGCTCCCATGTTTCCCCAGCCTGTGCCTTGGAGATAATGAGGAGGATAAGCCTCGATCCCATTTATTAAGCTTGCCACATGCTTTATAGGCATCGTTTCCTTTAATCCTCAAACAGCCTCATGAACTCTGTGTCTGGCCCCCATTTCACAGATGAAGAAGTTAGAACAGGTTAACCACATGTCCCAGAGATAGGGGTTGGGCTTGCCCCGGGCTTTACTGCTTCTTTCAAGCTTTCATCTTCCTCTCTCGGTAGATCAAAGCTTATGCTCCCACCCAAGCTTGGACTGGACCCCTCCACTCTGTCAAGGCCTCACCTGTACTTCCCATCCTGCCAGTACCCCGTCACTCACTGAGCTCTGTAGCCTAGCGAGGCTTCCTCTCCACCTCACCCTGTAGCCTTCCATTCCTTCCCTCTCGACAGACTTCACCTTCTTTCCTCTTCTTTCCATGGCCCGACCCCGACCTCTGTAAATAACACTAAGTACAATGTTCCACTCTGTGGCTGCAACCTGCGTACCTTCACCCCCCTCCCGTGCTCATTCCTTCTGTCCTCCTCTGCCTCTGCTGGCCCAGCCTGCTGGCCCTCGCACCCACTTCCAGTGCCCTCACAGCCCTATGCTTCAGCTACTCTCATCTGGAAAAACCTCGCTCCTGGCTCTTCCCCCACACAGGGCTCTCTCTTATTTCTAATTTTTTAAAAATTTATTTTCTAAATATATTTCTATAGACTTTTTACAGAGAGGAAGAGGGATAGAGAGCTAGAAACATCAATGAAAGAGAAACATCAATCAACTGCCTTCTGCACAACCCCTACTGAGGATGTGCCTATAACCAAGTTACATACCCTCGCCTGGAATCAAACCCGGGACTCCTCAGTCCACAGGCCAACACTCTATCCACTGAGCCAAACCAGCCAGGGCCACACAAGGATCTTGAAGAAAGACACAACAGGCTCCACCTCAATCTCCTGGTGTCCTCCTTCCGCTAAGCCCTGAGTGTCATCCATCAGTTCTCATCTTTGTCCCCACTTAGCTTCTTCACCCGTTTCTCTCCAGGTGACTGGTGAAGATGCACCATTGTTTCTCAGGCTCCTACTAGGCTTTCTCTCAAGAAGATGGGGCCTCTTATTTCACTGAGAAAAAGTCAGATTCTAAGTCTTAAGGTTCCTCAACTTCGCACCTTACAATCTATAGGCATATGAAACAGGATGTTAATTAAAGTGGAAGTTTTGGGGGAGGCACTAATATTTGATAGATGTCTAATATAATGTGGGCTGGGAGACAGACTGCCCCCTGACCTTGTATATTTCCAAAGTACATGACCAAGGATTCATGATTCCAAACCCCACACCATGCATACTAAAAGATTGAGAAGGAGGAGTAGAAAGGATTTCTTTGGAGAACATTGTGTTGTGAGTGTACCCCCCAAAAGACAGAGAATAGAGCAAAGCCTCGCCTTTGTCCCAAAAAGGGCTTCAAGGAGGCCACTTGGAAAGCTTAACATTCAACCCCTGGAGTTTGGTAGCAACCATAGATTTGTGTCTGACATACATCTGAGGGATTCAAAGCAAAAGATAACAGGGCAGAACACCTTTTACAAATCAAGTCCACCTCTAGTCTCTTCTCATTCATCAGCAACAGTGACAAGAGCTCTACTCGATGGTACTGCAGTACACACCTACACCAAGTGGGGTCAACTGCAGCCATGGAACAGACAAGCCATCTGATGATCCAGAATATGCTTAAGCTAATTTATTAAAAAATATTTTTATTGATTTCAGAGAGGAACAGAGAGGGAGAGAGATAGAAACATCAACGATGAGAAAAAATCATTGATTGGCTACCTCCTGCAGGATCCAGCCCACAATTTGGGCCTGTGTGCTGACTGGGGATCAAATCTCCAGGTTCATAGGTCGATGCTCAACCACTAAGCCACACTGGCCAGGCTATGCTTAAGCTAATTAAAAAATATATACTACTGTCTCAGAAAATTTGTAGATTCAAGTATTTATAATTACAGACCCCCTACTTGACCCTGGGTAGAAATATTGTTCTATAGGTTAATTCAAATTCTATTTGCCTACTTCTGATGCCTTAATTCTTCCACTCCCTGTCTCTAGACAAAACTATCTTTCTCAGCTCATATCATGCTATTTCTTGCCTTTGCTCATGTTGTGTTTTTTAAAAAATATTTTATTGATTTTTTTTACAGAGAGGAAGGGAGAGAGATAGTTAGAAATATCAATGAGAGAGAAACATCGATCAGCTGTCTCCTGCACACCCCACACTGGGGATGTGTCCACAACCAAGGTTCATGCCCTTGACCGGAATCAAACCTGGGACCCCTCAGTCCACAGGCCAATGCTCTATCCACTGAACCAAACCGCTTAGGGTACTCATATTGTTTTATCAACCTGGAAGCCATCTACCATAGAAAGCCCCTTCTAGATTTTGGCATTAGTAAATGCAATTCCACTGTGATCTCCACATTTCCAAGGTCTATCATTATCATTGTATTTACCATATTGTATCATAGTTACCTTTTAAAGTATCTCCATCCACTACCAGACTGTGAAATTTTAAAGCAAGGACTGTGTATGATTTAGCTCCGTATGTTTGGGATCTAACACAGTGTCTGGCCTATAGTTGGTGCTCCCACAATGTTGGGTGAATGAATGAGTAAATAAATGAATGGTACCTGCCGGTCTGCCAGATCGATCTTGTTCCCCAGCGCCACCATGGGGTAGGACTGCTCCATTGGAATGATTTTGGCCAAAACATCACCCCGCCAGGTATTCAGAGCTTCAAAGGACTCCAGGTCAGTGACATCAAAAGCCAGGATGCAGCCATCAGAGCCTTTGTAGAATGTGGACACCATGGAGCGGAATCGTTCCTGTCCACCCGTGTCCCAGATCTGGAGGAAAAAGCAGCCATCCCACGGGGCTGTGATGAATGGCTGGAGGTTTGACCTAACTGGATCACATCATGTCAAAGCTTCTGTTTCTGGGTAGGGAGCAGGCATCCCTAGCACAGGTGCATGTGGTCCTTTCACACATAGGTATCTTGACCCTGTTACCCTTCTACACTGCAGTATCTTGGCACTCATATTTAGCATCCATGAGTACTTTCATATTTGAGCTCTTGTTTTTCCCAGGACCATCAGAATAGATAATGTTGTTCTCATCTGATAGATTTGGATCTTGGGAATGATTTTCCAAGGCTACTTGCCAAATTTTCTAGGAACCTAAGGCTAAAAGTAAGACTCCCCAACTCCTGTATTTGAGCTCATCCTTCTAGATCAGAGATCAGCAAAAAGTTTTTTTCTGTAAAGGGTCTCAAAGTAAAAATCTTAGGCTTTGCAGACCATTCTGTCTGCTGCAACTACTCAACTCTGCTGCTCTAGTTTGAAAGCACCCATAGACCATAAGTAATCAAGTGGGCATGGCTATGTGCCAATAAAACTTTATTTGCAAAACCAGGTGGTGGACCAGATTTGGTCCATTATATGAAGTTTGCTGATGTCAGCTCTAAACCATTCTAGCTCCTAGTACACATTAGTGTGAGTGGCTGTCCAGAGAATGTGGGGCAATTTTCAGGTATGAATGTTGAAGAGGAAAAGGGAGGGCTGCTCACCTGTAGCTTCAAAGTTGTGTCATTCAGGATGATAATCTTGGAGAGAATACTGGCCCCTAGCGTGGTCTGATAATCTTCAAAAAAGGTCTTGTGCACATATTGGTGGAGGAGGGAGGTCTTTCCTACACTGAGGAAAAACCCCAGACCCATGTGAACACACACATCCATACCATTCTCAAAATCTTACCCAGACCCTCTCACCACCGTCTCTTCCAGAGATTCTGAATTTTTAACATTTGTGGTCCAAGCATCACGCATTGAGTAGCAAGATACTAGGGAATGGTTTCTAGAAGTAGGAAACAGTCAAAGTGAGCTGAGAGGTTGAAGAGAGCTGGGTGCCAAGGTCAGGTCTTTAATTAAAGCAAAGGTCAAGTCTTTCCTGTAGGTGGCAGGAGGTGGGAAGTTAGATAGATGCTAAGTGGCCTGTTACCACAGAGCTTGGACCAGAAACCAGGTAGCCTGATTCCCAGCTTCTTTCTCCTACTGAGCTCCCTTCTTTGGGTGAAGTGTCCTCCTTAGTGCCACCTTGAATCAGAAAGGTACCCATGGGAGATGGGAACACAGTCAGGAGGTCTCACTATTCTTGACTAGGGGCCTGCATCCCAACCTTAGACCCCAAGCGGAGCTTGGCTTCACTCACCCCAGAGCTCCGACGATGATGAGCTTCAGATCCACTTTCTTCCGGGGATTCATGGAGGGGCTTCAGAGCCTGTAGGGAACCAGAAGTCACCCACATGCTGGCCAGAGTCCCCTGTAGCTGTTGGCACTGAGGCTGGCCTCTACTCTCTTCTGTTAGGTGTGAGGTCAACTGCCCTGGGCCGAGGTTGACTTAGCAACCCATACACACCCTCCCCATCACTTCTTCTGAGGTCTTTCCCAAGGCTGGGAGGATAGAGACCCCACAGGACAGTTGCATCTCTCACATTTCAGCTCTACCAACTCTGATCTTGGAGGCAGCCTAGAGTGCCAGGAAGGCAGGAGGCAATTGAACAGAGGCCTCACAGACAGTCAAGCCTGGAGCCAGGGATGGAGGGCAGTATGGGAAGAGGAGATGGGGGCAGGACAAGGGGTCTATTGTCAGGACTACCCAAGAGGCTTTGGACCAAAGAGTACCCCGCCCCCAACCCGAGGTGTTGCTGCAATTGCAGAATCAAAGGCTCTTCTTTGAGGCAGCTGGTGGGGTTGTAATTGGTACATGTTTCTGGAAAGCTACTTGGCAGCAAGTAGTGAGAGTCTTAAACATGTTCCTGCCCTCCACTTACCAGGAATTTGTCTAAGGAAATAATCTGCATGCAGACAAAGACTTGTTCAAGAATGTTCTTCAGAGGATTATTCATAAACATTCAACAATAAAGAAGTGGTTAAATAAACTATGGCACACAATGAGATAGGGACAGAAATAGAATATTGGAGACTAGCTATAATTGTAAGAAATATTAACCATGCTCAGTTAACTGTGATTATTTTGTTCGGTTTAAAGAAGGCACCATCCAACCTGTGGGGGGACCTATCCCCTCCATCTGGGAGCTGCCTATTGTCATGGAAAGACATGTTGCAGAAACCAGAGCTGCCAGCCCTTTGAAGACCCTTCAGCCTTTGCATACCCTCAGCCTGCATTATCTGTAAAGTGCCCATTTGGCATATCTTTTTGCCTACTTTCCCATGTAATCTTCATCCTTCTACCCAATATAAGCATCTGGCTTATGGTGGGGGGCAGAGCAGATTTTTGTGGATGACTTGCTGCTCTCCCATACTGCCAGCAGTATTGTAATAAATGCTCTTATATGATTCAACTCTGTCTCTGCTGAATTGGCTTAAGTAGTGACAGATAGCCTAGACCAGTGGTCCGAAAACCACAGCTCATGAGCCACGGTTTGCTGCTCTGTTGACTAATGAGTTTGCCAACCACTGACCTAGACTCTCAATTTCAATAATTACAGGCTGTTGTTGTTCTTTGTGATTAAGACCCTATCCCAGTAGTTGGCAAACTCATTAGTCAAAAGAGCTGCAGTTTGCCCACCAGTGGTTTAGATCCATAGATTGTCCAGTTATTAAAATGACATTTTTGAGCATACTACAATAATGTGGGAAAGTGGTACCCTAAGATCTAAGTGCAAAACAGAAGACACTAAATTGTACATGCAATACCACTCCAAATATTAAAATGAGTTCCTACTTGCATAACAAAAGTTCTGGAAAAAGATATAAAAAAACTTAAGTATTTAATTCTGAATAGTGGGAAATTATATGATTTTAATTTTGTTCTGTGTGCTTTTCAGTATGCTCCAATTTCTTTATAATAAACATGTCAAACACATATTGTTCCTATAAGAGAAAAGTACTTGTGTATGCACTGATTTGTGTTATATATATATAAGTGTATGTGTATATACACACACACACACACACACACACACACACACACACACACACATATATATACACACATATATATATTCACTTTATTTTACTTAACAAGATAAAACTGTTGAGGGGATTGTGCTTAACTGGCTCATTGGTTCTACCCTTAAATGCAAATGTACATACACACTATTCCCAACTCCTGGGTCTTCGGTCCTTGATGCGCTAGGCATATGAGTAAATCTTAATCTGACTCTGCCTGGCTGAAGTGTCAAAAGTTGGCTAGCTTGAGTTTTTTGAGATACCTGGAAAAGCTCTAGATTGGATGTCCCAAGGCATTGGATGTTCTAGTTCTCACTTTGTCATCGTGTGACCTTTGACAGTTATTTCCTCTCCGACTCTTGGTTTTCCAACTAGAGAATGAGCCACTTGGGCCCCAAAGACCCGAGGTCCCTTCTATTAGGTCTGACGAAATAATTGAATCAATACTCCCTCCCCTGGGAACTGACCTTGAGACCACTTCAGAACCAACATTCCCTTTTGCTTAGACCATATTCCACTTGCTAAGACCATTATCTTCCCCCTCCAGACCCACCCAGAAAATTCTCTGCCCTGAAAGAGCCCACCTAGAATCCTTTAAAACCTCTGATTACCCATCCCTGGGTGCTGATGCCGTTTTGGGGCTTGGCCCATCTGGATTTCTAAATGATCTAATAAATTCATAATTCTTTACCCTCTTCAGCCTTGTGTGTACCTTCTTCCATGATCCTAAAATCTCTGGCTAAAAAATGCTTTATCTACTGAAGTTGTAATTCACTAGACCACAAGAGCCTTGCCTGGGTATTCCTAGTTAGTGCAGTTAAAATAGAAAACTCTTAGAGGCTAGGATTATTAGTGTCCTTCCATGTACCACGCCATTGCCCAAAGGTAAATTGAGGCTTTGCTCAAAATGCAAGTGAGCTATTTGTCACAGGAGCCAGAATTGATGGCACTGGACCTTCTACCCAGGAGAGCTGGGTTAGCATGGTGGCCAATAGGTCTTCTTGGTGGTTCATGCATTCACTCAATAAGTACATACACACATACTGTGTGCAGAGCCCTGCACTGGACACCGGAGGAGCACAAAGATGAAGCAAACAGGACTCCCCAACCTCCCACCAGTGAGTCATCAGGGGAGAAGGGACAGAGAGGTTACACCAGAAAGTGTCAAGTGCCCCAACAGAGGCACAGAGAAAGTGCTGTGGGAATTCAGTAAGGAGAGAAGCCACGATTGAACT
The DNA here is from genome assembly GCA_004026805.1 of Lasiurus borealis. NCBI lineage: Eukaryota > Metazoa > Chordata > Mammalia > Chiroptera > Vespertilionidae > Lasiurus > Lasiurus borealis. The sequence goes on along the minus strand of PVJN01024496.1, from coordinate 3,477 downwards.
GGCCCTGAGGAAATGATACATGTGGTTAAAGGCTAATATTTCAGGGGGAGGGAATGACCCTCTGAAAGGGAATGACCTGGGAGCAGCTGAGTGGAGAAGGTGGATGGTCTGCTTTAGAGAAGGATGAGGGAAAAGGGATGGAGAGAGGAAAGCCTGGAGGGATTCAGACCGGTCATGAAAGACCAAGGATCCTATCTGCATCCATCCATCCATCCATCCATCCATCCATCCAACCATCTCCATTTCCTATGCTCCAAACATGGGAGGAAGAGAATTCAAGGCATTCACTGCGTCTGGCATTTTGTAATATGTATCACTGCCCACAAAGAAACCAGCCAAGGGAGAAGTGGCTCAGAAGTTCCTGATAGGCCTCTGAGCATCAGTTGTCACTCTGGAAGGGAAGTGTGAGTGATTGTGAGCTCTTTCCTAAAAGCTTCAGTGCAACCTGCTAACAGCTTCAAAGCCTTAGAAAGGGAGTCAGAATGAAAGGAAGGCAGAGGGAAGTGGGAAAGAAATCTGCGGGATGCTCTGCATCTTCTGTGCAGCTTAAGGAATCCTCCCAAAAGCCTATGAGATGCTTACAACTGAGGCTCAGAAAAGCCACACACCCTGCCACCTGGTGCCCCTGTCAGAGGCTGGAGGGCTGAATGGTGTGGGCTTGATACAGCTGTGAGCATATGAGCTGGTGTGCATACGAAGGGAAAACTATGTGGTTTGTACAACAGAGGTTCAAAATCTAGTATGTGGTAAGCAGTCTACAGATAATCAAAGACAACATACAACATAAACGTGGGCAAAGAATTTAAACTAACCCAGTAGAAACCTTCTGAATGATTAGTAGTAAGCTTTGAAAAGATAACTCAGCCTTACTAAATTTAAGGACATGCAAAATTTAAAATATTACTTTAACCTCCCCCCTTCCCACCACCACCAGAGTGGCAAAAAGTAAAAAGATTAATGATACTATTTAGTGTTGGCTAGTGTGTGGTGGTAACACTCTTGTATATTGTTGATAGAGTATGAATTGTCACAGTCTTTCTTGAAGGGCAATTTGACAAGATCAGAACTTAATATGTGCATATTTAGGTTCTAACTCTAGGAATCTATCCTACAGAAATACACATAGTGTATACTCAAACACACATTTGTACAAAGGTGATTGCTGAAAAGCATTGTTGTAACCTAAATGTTCATCAACAAGACACTGTCTTATATAAATTATAATCTATTCATACTCTGCATGAGAGTGAAATAATGAAAGATGTGATGACAATTTAAGTAAAAATAGAACATTTTGGCTTGGCCAGTGTGACTCAATGGTTGAGCATCAACTTGTGAATCAGGAGGTCACAGTTCGATTCTGTGGTCAGGGCATAGCCACGGGTTGCAGGCTCGATCCCTAGTTGAGTGTGTGCAGGAGGCAGCCAACCAGTGATTCTCTCTCATTATTGATGTTTCTATCTCCCTCCCTTCTTCTCTGAAATAATACATATATATAATAAAAGAACATTTTGTATAGTATAATCTCAATTGTATAAAAACAAAAAACTACCTTATATATATGACTATATATTTAATATTATATTTATTCTTGTCTTCTATATACACAGATAGACACACTAAATGACTACTAAGAGGTGGGGAAAGCTAGATTAGAAAGCTAGAGCTATTGTTTTATTTTATACTAGTGACTCAGTGCACGGATTCATGTACATTGAAAGGAAATTAATTAGAAAGTGGCCAGTGGGGCAGACACACCCTGGAGCCAACCTCCTGGGGTCCCGTCTCAGATAGAGGCATCAGGGACAGTGCCGGGGCTTGAAGGATATCTGCGAAGTAAGTGGAGTCCCTCTGGCAGGTGGGATCCCTTGGACTGGCCTGCGGGGATTGGGCCAAAACTGGCTCTCTAACATCCCCTGAAGGGTCCCGGAGTGCAAGAGGGTACTCTGCAAAGTTGCTGTCACATAGGGTGTGGAACACAAATGCAAGTGTGCAGTAAACAGATTTGGGCAGACAATGCCTCGCAACAACATAACCCATGGCCAACATAACCCTCCTCTCTGGTTTCAGGGTGCATCACCCAAGAACCATTGCTGCCAAGTCACTGCAGCTCAGCAGCTCCCGCATTGAGCATCTGCCCCCTGGTGGTCAGTGTGCATCATACCTACTGGCCAGTCAGCTGGTTGCTTAGCCTTTTATATATAGATGTATTAAAATTTGTTATACAACCCTAAGTTGTAATTTAAAAAAATGTCAAATAAAGACATTTCTTTAAATAGAGCACAGGGGTGGATGGCAGTCCAAAGTCATACTGGTATAAGTGTGACTTCCTGGCAGTACAAATCATTCTGTGCTTGGGCAAGAGAGAGAGGCTGCCTAGGCCTATGGAGTGATCATGAGTTCTGCAATCAAGAGTGCTCATCCCACTGCTATATATACTTTGGGTTACTTAACTGTGGTGAGTCTGTTCCCTCGTGGGTAAAACAGACATCACTCGTGCCTGTGCTTATTCTGCAGGGTAACATGTGTCATGTTCTCATAGCAGATCTGGTTCCCCAAATTGGGGAAGACTCAGATTAACAACTGGGGGGCAAGGAGGAGGCAGATTTGCTGTGCCTGCCACTTTCTATGGTGTAAATATTCCCGCCATGGCTTGTTTCAAACTCCCTGCTCTGGCACACTATCAGAAGGGCGGCTAGTCCAATCTCCCACCCAGTGTTTGGGCCATCTTCCACACTCATGGGAAGATGGGCCAGACCTGCCTCCTCAGAGCGTCTTCCCTAGTGAGGGGGCATCCTTCCTGGCACACAAGATGCTTCCTCCCATGCCAGCCCTTCTGAGGTGTAAAGTCTTCTCTTTGAGTTTTACTTGAATATTTTCTCCTCCAGATCCTTGTAACTCACTTCAGCCCTGACTCTGAGCTCCCCTCACCCCACCTCTACCCATATTCCCTGCCCCTGATGTGCCTTTAAAGTGTGCTGCCACTGCAGACCCCACTCTTACCATCACCCCCTCAGTGATTTGCTGAGACTGCTATTTAAATAGCCTGGTCCTTGGGCCCAAGATAACTGGCAGCAGCAAGAGGGTGACCAGGACTGTGTCAGTGGCAAGGAAGGGCAGCTTGAGGGTACACATGGGCGGGGCTCACCAAGGAGGCATACAGATAACTCAGATGTTTCAAATTCGGGCATCCTCCTACAGGCCAGACTGAGTCAGCACCCTCATTGTTAAGTGACACTAAGAAGCAGGATTGGAATGTAGGGCGCTGCCTTCAGTCAACCCAGGTCCACACACAGCAGAATCTCAGGCCGCTGCTCTCCACTGCAAGTGACTAACTCATTTCCCCCCTCTGGCCTGACAGCACTTCTCAGCCTGCAGCCCTGCCCCTGCCCATCTGCCAAAAGTGAGTGTAGCTCAGTCCTGGGAGTAAGGAAGACTGAGTTGATCTCTCTCTCTCTCTCTCTCTCTCTCTCTCTC
>PVJN01024495.1:0-31077 GCA_004026805.1 Lasiurus borealis | reverse complement strand
GGTTCGATTGCAGTCAAGGGCATGTACCTTGGTTGCGGGCACATCCCCAGTAGAGGGTGTGCAGGAGGCAGCTGATCGATGTTTCTCATCGATGTTCCTAACTCTCTCTCCCTCTCACTTCCTCTCTGTGAGTCAATTAAATGTATTTAAAAACAAACAAACAAACAAAAATAAAAACATGATCTTTAGAATATGAGTGGGGTACTCTTCCCTTTTTTATATGTAGTTTCTGTGCTTTGGATATCTTTAATCAGTATTATCACTCTTATTATGAAATATGGATAATTAAAGAAAACTCCTGATTTTGTTTTCGTGATTGTTTCCTGAGAAACAATGTTTTTAAGTTTTAAAATTATATAATTTAACTATGGAAAAAAAAAGTTTTAAGTAACTTGCAGTTGTAGCAATCTGTAATTTTAGTATTTTGTTAGAGTTATAATTTGATAGTTTGATTTACTAATGACATAAATTAGGAAAGGAATTTAAATTATATATATGTATATACACACACACACACACACACACACACACACACATATATTTTCTACACACAAACTCCTGAGAGTGGCAAATATGTGAATTTTTCCCTTTTATGTTATGCTCTTTATATTACTTTAGAAATTAACTGTATGCCAATGTGCCTATTTTCAGATTATTGTTTTAATATTTTGTCAATAAAATAATTTTATATCTTTGTCAATATTTTTGTACACATGAAATAAAATAAACTATTTTTAAACTTTGCTGGATTACTTTATAAAATGAAGATTAAAGATTATCTGTTTTTCTCATTTTATTCTCTGAAAACTCTAACCATCTGTACTAATCATGTTGAAATTTAAATATTTCTAATTATGTAATAATTGAATATACCTTTATCTATTTCTATATATGTATATCTATATATGTATATATCTATATCTGTATCTGTATCTATATATATCTCTATCTCTATTTTATATATCTCTATCTCTATATCTCTATCTCTATATCATCTATATCTATATACATCTCTAAATATACCTATTTATATATATATATATATACACACATTTATCAACCAGAATATTAAATAATATAAATATGAAAAACAATGTTAGGGAAACTATAGTTCAATTATGAGTAAATGCAGCTTGTTTAGGCACTTTAATTAGAAATAATATTTCAGTTTAATTCCTAGCTAATCAAATAATTTTTAAAATTACTCTAATCAAATAATTTTTAAAATAAGTAAATGGATACATTTTCTATAGTTTATATGAATAGGCTACTTTTAAGTTTGGACTCATTATATTTAAAGGGGGGTGATAATGGTAAAAATGTACTCATTCAGAATATCAAATGACTCAGACATCCTATTAATAAAAGCTAAGTCTCTGACCATTTGTTTGACCGTTGGACCCAGTCGCTATGATGCGCACTGACTACCTGGGGGCAGAAGCTGTGACCAGTAGGTTAGCTTGCTGCTGGGGTCCAGCCAATGGGGACTGGGCCAGATGGGCCGGACACACCCAGGAGTCCTCCCATGGTATGTCTCCTTTTTATGACTGGCTTGTTTTTACTGCTTTCCAGGTTCATCCATGATGTGGCAAATGGCAGGATTTTCTTCTTTTTAAATAAAGGCTGAATAACATTTCATTGTGTATATGCCACATTTGTTTATTCACCCACAGATGTCACTTGAATTGCTTCTGCCTTTTTTGGCTATTGTAAAAGAGGCTGCTGGTAACATGGGTGTGCAAATATCTCTTCAGGATCTGATTTCAGTTCTTTAGATATAGCGTAGATATGTCAATTCTTTAGATATAGCGTAGATCTAGTTTTTTGAGTCATTTTGTTGTCTAATATGTTAGAGACTTCTTCATTTAGAATTTCAATTAAGTTACTAAGTATGAACTGTTTCATTGAACATGGATTCTTTGTTGTTAGAGTTTTGTAGCAAAAGCAAAATTAATTAGCTGCCAGGCTGAGGAAAGTATGAATATGTTAATACTCAGTGATTCTGTATTTTGTAGTTTCTGAAGTTAAATAATACTGAATTTATTTGATACTAACTTTTACATTAAGTATTTACATGAAATAAATGATTACATGGAATATTCTCTGATAAATATATAAAATAGATTTATATGGTCAATTTTGGAATAAGTTGAGTGTTTCAGATACTTCTGGGGGTTTCTATTCATAGTATAAGGAAAAGCCCATTATTTAGCAGGAATGAAAGAAGGAGAAGGCCCAACAATGAAACAATCTAATTGTGTCTCCAAATCCATAAAACATGATAGGGCATTATCCTCCTGAATATGGTAAAAGGCCTACTAGATAGAGTTCTCCCAAATATTCATTTGATAGCCCTTTAATCACTGCTCAGTTTCACTTTTCTACTACCAACCTTCTTTGTGACTTTCAAGACATTTACATAGGGTACTCTGAGAGGATACTTTGAAATATGAGCTTGCTAATTGCCTTGGCACATGGTATTAGCATCTGCTGAAGAACCAGTTTTAGGAAATCAGGAGAATATTTATAGGCCTTTCATGGCATGCGGCATAGTATGAAATTATAGGCAACCCCCTAGTCTTCCAGGGAGACTGGTTAAGGTGCCCTTGGCAACATCTGAGGTTCTCAAATGTCCCTGAGGCAGTCAGATTCATCTAAAATGAACATTCCCCGGAGGCAAAACTTTTCTGGAACATTGTATCAACATCCATTAACCTAGTATTACCTGGGAAATGTTTCAGTGACAAGAAATATAATTTCTTTGAATTGAGATGCTGTATACTTTAGTTTTAAAGAACTATTGTGCCATGTTCAGCTAGCTCAATTGGTAGAACATTGTCCCAGTATACCAAGGCTGTGGGTTCGATCCTCCATCAGGGCACATACAAAAATGAACCAATGAATACATATGTAAGTGGGACAAGTCAATGTTTCTCTGAAATCAACCAGTAAATAAAAGAATATTTCGTGCTTATAGGCCAAAACCGTAAAACAAACAAAACACCTACTGAGCTTGTTAGGAAGCTCTGAAATTTGAAAGTAATCTGAGTCAAAGTGATATTTTTATGTAGATCAACACATTGGCCACATTATCCCCAGAATTTTATGTTGACTAGATATGCTAATTTTGCTTGCTCATGTTATTTAAAATAATTTTAGAATCAAAAGTTTGTTTCCCTCCTCCATATATTCTGATAAGTAAAGAATTTAAAAACATGGGAAAGTTGCCACTGGGGAATTACATGTGTAATTCAAATTTGTAGTAAAGATAGGAGAAGACATCCCATATCATTTGTCTCATCTTTATTGTTGAAAGTATTACATATATCCCTTTGCGCGCCCCCCCATTTGTCCCTGCTAGCCTACCTCCACCCTTTCCCCATTCCTCCCTCCCCCAAACCCTAAGCCTTAACCATCTTATTGTCAGTTACCATGGGTTATGCATATATGCATACAAGTTCTTTGGTTGATCCTTCCCACCCTCCCCCCTGCCTTCCCTCTGAGATTCCACAGTCTGTTCCATGCTTTTCGGTGTCTCTGGATCTGTTTTGTTCACCAGTTTATTTTATTCATTAGAGAGAATAAGAAGTCTTTGAAGAAATAATGTACTTTGTATGTCACGTATCAACTTTCGAGTATCATCGAAAACCACCGCAGTTTATAGGTCAGTGCATGAGATCTGGAAATCTAATTTCCAGCCGGCTTTGTTTGCTCTGAGTAGCTGAAAGCCACCTGGCCTTTGCTGCCAAAAGTCTTGTGTTTATTCTGAGAATGAATGCCCCTTTGTTTACATGTGCTGTTGGATTTGGGAGAGTACTAGAGCAAGCTTGCCATCAGGCTCCAAGGTGACAAATTATCTCTGGGGTTAGCCTCATGCCAGCTCACTACCCCTGCTACCAGGATCACAAGGAAAACATCAACATAGGGCCTTTGGGATCTGGGGCAGTTATTTTGCTGTGAACACACTTTTTTTTTTGGTTAAAAACAATTCACTGATTTCCAGTGGGTCTGCCTGTGTGTCCCTGAATGGCTTTCCAGTGTTATTACTCCATAGCCTGTCATCTTGGACTTCAAAAATAAGTTCTTTGTGAACAATAATCGTTGTAAGTAGTAGGTAGTTGGAGATATAGGTAGTCTGATATATTATGAAACCATGTTTGTGGTTAATTCTCCTACTTGAATATGTAATTTAATTTTTGTTGTTGTTGGATTAGACTGTGATGTGGTTGTGGGTTTACCTTTTCTTTTTACTTGAAAGAAATTATACATTTAAATAGCCTTCTCTTAGGTGGCATGATAAAAATTCCACAATTTAATTTTTATAGAGATACAGCTATATTGATATTACATATAAATATTTTTATTGTGAATAGACCTAGATGGATTTTTAAAATGAACATAAATTATATGTTCATTTCCAAGTTTCTTTCTTAAATAAATATTGGCTAAATCACATAGAAACCAAATTATGCTGTGTAAAATGGTATGATAATAGAATGTGTTTATGTTCCAACTTTTTGTAACATTTTAATATAATTTTGTAAATTAACCAACTGGTTAAGGAAATTCAGATTATTTTAAACATTTGTTTTCTTCTTCAAATCCAAATTTATTAATAAAAGCCAAGTAAAATAGCATCATATATTTTATCTCATGTTGAACAAATAAATGTTGTTTTTTTTTTACTGAAACCATTGGAATAAGGCAATTTCTGTATGTGTATTTAGTTTGGCATAGAAGTTTATTTCTGTGCTCTGATTTTAATATTTATTTTAGCACTACCCTGTCATAATGTCCAATTATGAGTATTGGCTTCTGCAGCATCTATACATATAAAGAGGTAATATGCTAATTTATCCGGGAGCAGGGACTAACATCATGCTGCCTGGGTGTGTCCATACAGCACTGAGGTGAAGCTGCCTGCCTGCATCCCAGCTAGGGATGAGATACTACCTGCATACATCCATGTTCAGTGCTGATGTGACTCTGTGGAGGGGAGGGGGGGAAGGGGAAGGGTGATGACTGGGCTTGATGGGGGTCCTCAGGCCATGTCCTCCACCAGGCAGGACTTGACAGGAGACCTCAGGCTGCACCCCCTTCCCCAGCACCAGGCAGGGGGACCTGAGACTGTGCCTGCCCCTCCCCCCCTCCATCCCTTCTTGGAAGGACTTGACAGGGGTGGGGCCGGCCAGGTCTGGGACTCACCCAATGGAGGTGGGGGCAGCCAGGTCTGGATCTCTGGTGTTGTTGAAGTGCATGTGGGTGGTGGGTGGGAACTTGACTCTAGATACCACAGTGTGCCCCGGCGTCTGACAGGAGGGAGGTTTTATATACATACATTTTACTAATTTCTTCTATCTCTTACACTTCTATTACAGAGAAAGGGCAAATAGCAATATTAAAATACTTCTTCCAATGAATTCCTTTTTAATGTGCACAAATTTCATGCACCAGGCCACTGGTAATTAATAACATGTTTCTATATTGATGAAACCGATGATATTCCAAAGCTAATCCTCTGGGCCAAAAATCCTTAATCATTTTTGAGCATACAAACTAGAATATGAAGACGGCTCTGACCACTTTTCCTAGAAACATTCAGGTATATGTAACTTTGCACACAATATATAGGGAATTAATTTGTAATTTTCTGCTGTGATTATGGGCAACATGGTTGTAAATGAGTTGTGCATTACAATCTTCTCTACATAACTTTTGACAGTCTTTAATTTAAAGCTCTGCAATGATCTTTTTTAAAAATCCTCACCTGAGTACACATTTTTATGGATTCTAGAGAAAAAAGGAGGGAGAGGATGAGAGAGAGAGAGAAGCATCGATTGGTTTTGACCAGGGATCTAACCCACAACTCTTGTATGTGTCTTAACTGGGAATCAAACCAGAGACCTTTCATTGCCCTAGACAATGTTCCGATCAACTGAACCACAGTGGCCAGGGCAATGCAAAAATATTTTGAATGTTCTTGTAATTATAAGGAATGTCTTTTAGAGGTATCTTGGACGCTTGTCTTCCTCCCAGCAATTCCCAGTCAAATCACTTTCAAGTCCTATCAAAGTCTTCTCAGTAGTACTGCTTAAATCCACAACTCTTCACTCCTGCCTCAGATCACCCTGCTCTCTCACTGCAGCTAGTTTTGTAGATGACCTTCATGTTTCCAGCCTTTTTTTATGCCTATAGCTTCTGTGCTTTATTGATATATGAATTTTCCCCAAATGATAGCACTGATCTTTTTCTCTTCTGTTCAAAAATTTCCATTTATCCTTTAATTATCACAGAGTAGAACTGTATATTGCTGCAATCATAGACTTTTGGAGAGAGAAAAAAAAAATGGGAGTATGATTAACCTCCAGGAGCTAAACTATAAAACTTCCACAAAATGGATTAATTCATGTATATTTATAGTCATCGTAGAGGGAGATTATGTGATTCCTAAGTCTGTTAGAGTTACTGTAAGCTGTTTGAATATACTAAAATATATTTTGAGGAAGATTGTTCATCAGAAGGAGTCTGAATTGAGAGAGAAAACCCATTCAACTAGTCAAACTTTGACAGTGCTCAGGAGAGAGAGAGAGTAGCTCCTTTAATGGTTGATCTAATGTTCTGTAACATGTGGATGAAAAAAAATTCTGTCTCTAATTTCACGCTCACCCAGCAAACTTCTGATTTTCATGTTGCTAAGCCTCAGGGAGAAAATGGGCTAGTCATGGTGACACATATTTTCTACTTGACAGAACCAGGTTTCTGAGGCTTTGGGACTGAACACTAGATCCTGTATGGTGATAAACTCCTCAGGTGATATCAGTGTGGGTTCTTTGGTATGTAGCCAGGATCTTCCTGGTGACAGACAGGTCTCCCCAGGAGCTTCATATTTTAAATGGCAGCACCAAATAAAATCCAAATCTCCTGTCCCCAAATCCAGAAGCCCTTTACTACCTGCCTCTAAAACGTATTTGCGTTCATATCCTTATTTTCCCTTTCCTGCATGCTGCATACCCATCAAATTGAGTTATCGTCTATCTTTCTGTTACACTTTCTACTTTTTTTTCTCTCTTCATCTAGAATGAAAACTCTGACCTATTATTTTCCTCCTTTCCAATTCTCCTATTTATGATCAATTTTACATTATTTTTTCCTAATGCTTTCCATTCTTTTCACAGTCAAATGCAATCTTACCCTTTTCTGAACTCCCAAAACACTTTGAGAGGGGCATTGTTAGCAGTGGAGAGCCACTCTTCCTACAAGGTGTGTCTGTGCCCTGTCCTCTAGGGGCATAGAAGGAATATTCATGAAACAAAGTCATATATGTGGATGAGCAAGTGAAATGGTAACCAGATTTTCCCATCAAGCATAGGAGTTAATAGTTAATATAGGTATCAAAAACCCAGGTTATTACTAATAGTTGATAACACAACATATTATATTTTTCCTAAAGGTTTTATTCAGCATGTTATTTATGGAACCTGTGCTCATTCCCAATATTTAGATAGTCTTTTTTCTTATTTCTTTTGACATTCATTATCTATACATATAAAAGGCTAATATGCTAAGTGTCCCTCCTACCTCTGACCAGTTGCTGTGATGTGCACTGACCACCAGAGGGCAGATGCAGGAGCTGCCATGATGCGCACTGACCGGCACCACAGACTTGGTGCTGACAAACCAACACTTGACTTCCCCTTAGTGGGATACAGGCCCTGACTCAACCCCAGAGCAATACTCTACCAAATTGTTGCCGATGCTGTCAAGACCTCATGGCCAACCAGAAACAGTTGCTGTGGGTGCAGGTTAATGAAGTTACGTAGCAATGACTGGCTTCTTCTCCCTAGCGATGACTAGCATCCTTGCAGTTTTCTTTATCCCAGAAACACGACTTGCTTTACAGATAGGTGGAAACATTTACACTTTAATCAAATTTCTGTGAAGCATTTTCCCATGCCTCATCTCATTTGATCCTCACAGAAGTCCTGGAGTAGATAGATAGGGGACTTGGTGGAATCCTATTTTCTTTGCATTAGCTAGAAAACATTTTAGAAAGCTTAGAAACTTGACCCAATTGAAAAGAAGTAAGAAATGGTGGGCCTTGAAAATGACTTTAAGTTTTTTCACTGCTCAGAATATAATCAAACACTGCTGCAGTTAAATATTTTATCCTTTGTTTTTCCTTCATGATCTACAATAATAATGTACTTTGTGTTGATATTTACTGCTGTGTTGCTGACAATTACCTCAAAGAGAAGTTGGGCTGCTTCATTGGGCAGGAAAAAGTTTAGCTAAATCAGAAAGCAGGTCTAATTAAACAAGTTTATTCTATATCTATCAATGGCTAAGTTGACTTATGCATGTGCAATACATGTAAAGCTCTCACTAGTATCAATTGCATGCATGTGTTTTGATCTGTCAGTGTCGATCATGAATTTGGTTGACACATCTATTATAGAGAAAAGGTGAATAGTGATACTAAAATATTTCTTCTAATTAATTTCCTTTCAATGTGCACAAATTTGTGCACTGGGCCACTAGTTATTTTATACTAGATGCCCAGTGCACAAAATTCGTGCACAGGTAAGGTCCCTTGTGGCTGCCAGCTACTGGTCGGGGCCTCCGTTTGCACCAGCCTTAGCCTGGCGCCACCTGCTCACCTACTCCACCATCCCACTGCAGCCCCACTCTCATTGGGTCTCATTGGGGCCAGCAGCACCTCCACTGCTACCCACTGCCAGGGCTGCATCACCGACACCTACCATGTTCTGCACCATCCCCTGGTGGTCAGCACACGTCTTACTCCTGGTCAAACTTCTGCCTGTGGAGATAATTTGCATATTAGCCTTTTATTATATAGAATTAGTTTCAGATGAACAGTATAGTGGTTAGAGAGTTACATATAGGTAGTCTTTCTTAAATGTCTGATTTCTGCCTTTAAGCTATCATTTATTTAATATGAACATTATTGCATTTCAATATTATTTTAAGTATAGTAAAAAAATACAAAAACAAACAAATCAGGAATATCAGTAAGGGCTTGCTGTGTCATATGACACATATTTGCTCTTCCAAGGAGCCAACTCATGATCTATAATTACTATGAGCACATCAACAGGCTTCTGGATTTTGCCATAAGTCATCAAGAAATTAGCCACACTTACCCTGACCGGTGTGGCTCAGTTGGTTGGGGTATCATCTTATACACCAAAGGATTTCTGGTTAGGGCACATACCCAGGTTTTGGGTGTCATCTCTGTCAGAGCAAGTGCAAGAGTAGTGCAGGGGGCAACTGATCAATGTTTCTTTAAAGAAAGGATGGAAGGGAGAGAGGGAGGGAGGGAAGAGGAAAAGGAGAAGGGGGGAAAGGGAGGAGTGCAAAATTAGCTAACCTAAGACAAGCTTCCAAAGCTAGAAAAAGGATTTTCTTTGCCTTTTTTAAAAATCTAAACTTACACCCAGCTGGCATGGCTCAATGGTTGAGCGTCCATCTGTGAACCAGAAGATCAGGGTTCGATTCCTGGTCAGAGCACACATGCCAGAGTTGCCTGTTTGATCCCCAGTGTGGGGTGTGCAGGAGGCAACTGGTCAATGATTCTCACCATTGGTCTCTCTTTCTCTTTCTCCCTCCCTCCCTCCCTCCCTCCCCCTTCTCCTAGGAAATCAATAAAATATATTAAAAAAAAATCTAAACTCATATTTTCTAAAAATTAGAATCCTAAGGAAGAAGAAACATTGGTAAATTGCTGTTAAGGTCCAAATTATTAATTCATTCACTCTATGTAGCCTGAGATTTTTATCTCATGAATTAAAAATGTATAATTTTTTTGTTATCTCAAATAAAATTGAAAATTATATTTCCTCATATAAATCTATATTTATTTTTTACTTGTGATCTTACATTGTTATGTATTCAATTTAGGACAATCTAAAATCAAATGAAAATCAGCAGATTTATAATCTATAACATAAGTTAAAGTTACTTATGAAAGATGACAACTACAGTTTGTGGCTGTTTTATCCTTTAAACTATACAGAAATAGTAACAACAAATACAAGGCCAAAGCCAAGAATTATAACCACCATCTATTGAGTGGTTTGCATAACTCTGTTATGCTTTCCTACTTTCTTAAAACAGTTTCTATATTTATATCTTGGAAAATATCCTCAACCGACTATCATGGAAGCTATATCTGCTCCCATAAAATCAAAAGCAGAAACGAGGCCTTTGAGAATGTAGTTTGAAATCAAATCATGTGCTCCATTTATGATATTGCCCTAGCATTTTATAGTATAGCAGTATAGAATTGAAGTATTTTGTCATTATAATAAAAATTCAAATTATTTGAATCATGTCATCTGTGGCAATGCAATAGATCAGCGATTTTCAACCCAAGTGCCACAAGAATTTTTAAAACATCCAATACCTGACTACTGAGCTAAGGACACTGACCTCTTTTTCCTTAAACTGTCAAACAAACAAACAAACAAAAAAATGACAACAGCTAACACAGAAATAGCCGTCCAGTGTGAATGAATTACAATTATTAGGATACCTATTTGTTTTGTGATATGGGCAAAAAATGTAATATATTTTTTGGTATGTCATATAATTTTAGTCAGTATGTTATGAGATGAAAAAGGTTGAAAATTGCTGCAATAGATGAATAAATTCATGTGATGAGACATCATCTTAAAGTTACCATTGTTTTTATGATGACTGCTTATTAACTTTATAGTATGGCATTTGTATTTAGTGTTCTTTTGTAATTTTTTTTCTTAAGATTCAAGAATTACATGCTTAATTTCTTAGACTTTCAGGATATGAAGGTTTATAATACAAGTTAAATTTAGTTGTATGAAAACTATGATATTTTAATTTATTATGCTTGTGCTGGTTCATAACCTTGGGAGTTCTCCCTGGTGAAATTTAAGACTGGTCCCCATACTCAGAAGACAAAGAGAAACTGCAGAAAGAAGCAGAGCACTTCCAATTGGGAGGTAGTAGGTTTCATAAGGAAGGGAGCTTGCATATGATAGTTATCTTGGGCATCAGCAAGATTAGTAGATCTCTACACTTTCCCACCAGAATCTTAAAAAGTTTATATAGAGGCCCTAATAAAGTTTAGTCATGTACATGGTCCAGTTGGTTTCAGCAATACATTACTCTCAGGGCCTTGAAGTGGCTCCTACTGTCATAACCTAGGCAGAAGGCCCCTCCCAAGGGACAGAGGAGGGGGTGAGGAGCCCCATGTGGCCCTGGTCTAGGTCCCAGGTCAATTGGTTGTCTGATGTTTCTAGTACCTCCACCCACAAGTTGACACTGAAATTGATCATGAGGAAAAGAAGATTTTTATTTTATTCATTATATTTAAATTGTGTTTTTGTTTTAAACTGTAATTCCCATTTCTTGCTTAACATTAAACAACAGCTGATACTAGTGAACAACAAACAAACACACTTGGGAAAAACATCAGAATGTTTTTGCTAGATATTTACGTTTTCTGAATTTTTTTGAAAACTACTTTTTTATTGTCCTAAATATTACATATGTCTCCTTTTTCTCCCATTACCCCCCTTTCTACCCACCTGCCATTCCCACCCTAGAGGACAAGCCTCCACCAACCCAGTATCTGTGTCCATTGGTTATGCTAATATGCATGCATACAAGTCCTTTGGTTGAGCTCTAACCCCCCTCCCTCCCCCGGTCTATTCAGAGCTAACTTATTTATGGATTTATTTTTGTTCAACAGTTTATGTGATATTTATCTTTTTCAAACTGCCTTATTTTACTTAGCATAATGCTCTCCAGGTTCATCCATGCTGTTACAAATGGTAAAAGTTCCTTGAGAACTACTTTTACAATATCACTTACACCATATCTTTTTAGGACTATCATTGATGTGTTAAATTAGATAAAGATAATAGAATAAATACTTAAAGCATATCTTCATATAAACATTAGAAATTATTTAAGAATGATTCTAACTTTTGAGTATATTATTTTATACTTATAATGACAATATCTATATACAGTCATTTCAAATTCTATTCAATGGAATTTTGTTAAATGAAAATAATCAATTTTCAGGAAATTTAAAAGTTTGTGATCTAAGTACAGTTAGGAAAAAATTAGTCATAAGTTAGCCATAAAAGAAGATAGATTTGGGTACTATTTTATAGGTGTCAGAAATGAGGGCAAAATAATAGAAAGGTGAGCATTTTCTTAGATTTTTGTTTGTTTGTTTGTCTATATGAAACACTTAATGACTTCTCCTTTATTCATATACCCTTAAATTTCCTTAAATAAAGTGATCATAAGTAAACCTAAAGGTAGGTATTTACTAGTACTATTGTTATACTGTTAATTGATGCACCCACACCATTAACAGTAAGAATAGCTATACATGAATTGGCTGTTTATTTTCAATTCGTTATTTTGGAATTGTACAGATGGTCCTGCCTTTCCTTTTCTGTATCATTGTGATTTCATGTTACATAGGATGACATCTGCCTTTTCACAGACAGTGAAAACATTAACACATGTAAACAGTTCGTTTTATGCTAAAAGCAAAAAATTAAATATAAATCATTCTCACATTTTAATGGGTGAGTTTATTTCAAATAGCTCCAGAAAAAGGGCTAGGGTATCGCATACAATTGAGCATAGGACAAATTTTGCCTTACTATTGAATCTGATTTTGTTATGCATTATCTCTTTGTAAAAATAACCCCATAATGTAAATGTTATCATTGATATTTAAGAGAGAGCCTATGTAACAAGATGAATAGAAATTATGTCTTATGATGTTTGTGCTCTCTAGAATGTAGCAGCTTGAACAACTTGGTAAACAGTAATGGAACTAGTCTTGAAGTCTCTATTTTATATAGTTACATGAATATTTTATAACTTGAAAAATATTACTGAAAATGAAATGGATTTTTAAATCTCTATGTAGACTTAATATGACAATAGTTATTTTTATTTTGTTTGTGTTTTGTTTTTGTTTCTAAGAGTGTTATTTAATAAACAGTAAGATAGGACCAATCCTAACATGACTTAAAAGAAGGAGAAACTGATATATCCTAACTAAGTACAAAGTTGATTTGAGTAATTGTGGTAAGTTGCCTGTTAGGATTAACAACCTCCATTTCTTAGTGGTCCATTAACAGCACATTTAAGGAAAGTCAAAGAACCAAGTTTGACTTTTGACATAATCTTGGTTTTTGACATTATCTAAGATATGTATTGTTGAATAGAGTTTGCTAATATTTTGTTGAGGATTTTTGCATCGAGGTTCATCAGGGATATTGGGAGCCTTTCCTCTTATTGAGTTCTTTTTTGGAATAGTTTGAGAAGGATGGGTGTTAATTTTTCTGTGAATGTTTGGTAAAATTCATCTGTGATTCCATCCAGAACAGTTTTGTTTATTGGGAGTTTGTTTGATTGCTTAATTGATACTGTTGATTGTAAATGTCTCTTCAGATTTTTTTTTTTTTTGGATCCAGCCTTAGATTGTATGTCTCTAGGAATTTACCTATTTCTTCCAGATTTCCAACTTGATGACATATAATTGTTTGTATTTTTTATAATCTTTTGCATTTCTGTGGTGTCAGTGGTCATTTCTCCTTTTTCCTTTCTGAATTTATTTCTTTGTACCCTCTCTCTTTTTTGCTTGATGAGCTGGATTAAAGATTTATAAATCTGGTTTATCTTTTCAAAGAACCAGCTCTTGATTTAATTGACCTTTTGTGTATATATAGATATATTTTTTAGACTATATTTTATTTCTAATCTGAATATTATTTTATTCTTTCTCATTTTGAGCTTTGTTGTTCTTTTTAAAATTCTTTATGTATAAGTTTAGATTGATATTTTTTTTTTGTTTCTTGAGGTAAGCCTATATTTCTATGAATTTCCTTCTTAGGACTGCTTTTGCTATGTTCCATATGTTTTGGGTTACTGTCTTTTCATTTTCATTATGACCTAGCAATCACACTTCTGGGTTTATATCTGAAGAAACCCAAAACACTAATTCAAAGAGACATATGCACCTTTATGTTCATTGCAGAGTTATTTACCATAGTCAAAACTTTGAAGCAACCTAGGACCCATCAGTAGACAAGTGGATAAAAATAGCTCAGGTACCTTATTGGAGGAGTTATTCATGAGAGCTGACATGATTCTTAAGCCCCTTTCAACTAACATAATCTTGTATATGAGGACAAACTTCTGTAAATTTTTAGAAAATTATGAAATCATTTGAGACATGGTAGACTACCACTGTGTGCTATTTTTGACGTACTGATTAAATATGAGTGAGTAGTCAGAAATTTTTAGATTCTTGACTCAGAGAGTCCTAGAGATTATAAGCACCAATTTCTGAAAGTTCTTAAATTCTTGACTAATAACATCTTAGGAAAATCAAAGCCTGATATTATTTTTCTGATTGACTCCTGGGCTAGATACATTCAACTAAAGTATAGCTAAAAAATGCTTCAATGCATGGTAATATTGAGGGGCCTCATTACAGTCCATAAACTTAGCAGAGATGTCATTTATTTAGTTCAATACAACATAACCCTAATGTTGACTATTATGTAGTTAGATCTAGCTGCTGTAATGCAGGTATTATAGGATTAATGTTATCATGCAGTTAGACTCCCTGAAGTTAAACCCTGATTATCACTTGCTGGTAGATTGATTAGAATTCTTACTCTTACACTTACCACTAAGTGACCTTGGGCAAGTTTTCTGTTGTCCACATTTTCTGACTCTGTAAAAAGGAGATGATGTTAATATTTACTGAATAATATCAGGTGGGTGGGTTATATGTTAACATATATGAATTTTTTAGTTCATATTACCATGTATCAAATACTACATAATATATGTTAATCATCATTATTTCTATGGTCAATAGCTATCACTGCTTAAATTTATGTTGAAATTTAAAAAAAATTATTCTTGTTTGACAATTGAGTCACATTTAGATTAAATATGTCTTAAGTATACGGGATCTGGCATTTTTCAATAAATTACATGTATCTACTCAATAACAGAAATATTATGAGATATTAAGAAAAATATATAGATTGAGAGCATGTTACACTTATTTATGTGTTCTAGAGTTAATCACATAAATTTGTAAGACTCAGTTACCTAGCTTGTAAAATGAGAATAATATTTGCTCTTTCAGAAAATCAGAGGATTATTAACTAATATCAAATGATCTAATGTACATGAAAACACTTTGGAAAAGTAATAAATTGCTAAAGTATGGTATAATTTCAAAAACATGCTCTTTATCTAAGTCTCTTTGCTGATCATATATATTTATATTTTAATGTTTATAAAATTTATAATCATTGAGTCTAAAACTTGTCAAAACAATGAGGAAAATGCTGCTTTGTTTCTATATAATTAAGTATGTCCTTTGAAAACCTCACAGAAAATATGCCATCCCTTCCCTGAAGAATCCTTGGAAGAATCAAATGCATTGACATGTAGAGAAATGATTAGAATGTGTTGTGACAAGGAAAGTAAAATAAGTACCTGCAAATCACATCTATAATGGGAGGTAATTCAATGAAAGCATCACAGAGAGTCCATAACACTTAATCTGGATTTTTTAAAATATATTTTTATTGATTTCAGAGCAAGTGGAGGAGAGAAAGAGAGATAGAAACATCAGTGATAAGAGAGAATCATTGATCAGCTGCTGCTCACAACTCAGGCATGTGCCCTTTACTGGAATTGAACCTGGGACCCTTCAGCCCACGGGCCAATGTTCTGTTCAGTGAACCAAACTGTTTGGCCTTAATTTGGATTTTATTGGATGAATAGAATTTGCTTTTTGGGTGAAGGGAAGAAAGCATACCTGTTAGGGGTCTGCATGCACAAGGTATGGAGATGTGAAAAGACATTAACTACAAAAATTATGTGTGGCATAAATATGGAGTGAATGATAGGAAATTATTGGAGATGAGACCAAAATTATTAGGTCTAGAATTTAAAGCTATTTCTAAAATTGCTAAGCAAATTGTCCTGTATAGACAATGAAAGGTTCCTGTATTACCACCAGCAGTGGCCACTTCACCAGTATTGATAGATGTCCACAGGTTCAGAGTAAGACCTTTGCAGATCCTAATGCCTGAATGGCCCCATATATAATTCATAATAAAAATGAGTGTGAAATTAGTGTAAAGAATTTCAATTAAGTTCTGTCTTCCTCCATGATATCTACTTTGATTAATTCTTTCAAGAAAAAACATAATACATTTTCATCATTTACATGCCTCTAGTTTGGACATGTTTGAAGCACATGTTTCATCTCTTGTAATGTTGTACTAAATTGTTAATCTTCTATATAATGATGGGTGAATGCATTTGTAATTTATGTTCTGCCTATGTAAGTGAGAATGAGAACTAATAAAATTTTGTGTCACAAACTGGGTGACAAGAAATCCTTAAGAAAAATATAGGTATTTTGAACATAAGGACTTAACAAATTTTGCAAATTTTCCTCCTAGCAAACACAGAAAGCATAGTTTAATTTCTGGCCTAGAACATATTGGAACACTTAAATGTTTGCCTTAAGTTTCTTTGAAATAATTCTTCTTTAAAATTCATATTCCATAGTGTTTCATTATGGTACAAATAACAATATCTACTCATTCATAAAATTCTAGAGTAAGCATCATAAAACCATATTTGCCTCAGTTTCAAAATAAATTTTTCATATTCTAACTATTTGAAAAAATTATGTTTTGGCTATTTAGGAAAACAAAACAAAATACTACTTCTCCAGTAGCACTGAGCATCCTACAGCATGTTGCCTAGTTAAGTACATGTATCAGAGTTTGAGAAGGACAATGTTGACAAAAGCTAATTCACCTTGCTCTCAGCTGATTGAAACTAATATGCTGATGACCTGGCTTCAGTTGGGACTGAAGCACCTGTGGTTATTTTACATCTAATGAGACAGTACTAAAAATCTAACACTTTTGTTCAATTTTATTTGCATATTTAAGTGTCAAAGGAGAAATGTAACTGTTAGTGATCCATATGCTGAACACAAGTAAATAATTACTATATGTAATTTTTGAAGCATGATTGCAAACCTATAGAATATATAGGCTGTTGTATTTAATGATTACATTTTTAATAGGTTTTCTCATCAGGTTACTGATTTAGATTCTTTTCACCTTAACTATTATAGGAAAGAAAACATTTCTGACAAAACATTAATAAAATAATTACTATTAATTTTAGTAGATAAAATAATGCTTACTTTTTAGAAGTATTTTCTCATTTTTTCAATAAGATCAGCTTGTATAAGTGAACATCTAAACTGTCATTTATTTTACTACCATCAAATAGTAAATATATCTTTTCAGTTCCAAAAATGTACTAGGTAACAAAGGTATAAGAAGATAAAAAGAAAAAAATGTAAGATTTGGAAAATGAGGTTGAAACTTTAAGGTATTTGCCCCAAGTAACTTAGGTAGTAAGTCTTAGAGATGACAAGTTTGGTCACTATTTTCTACTGACTTCCCAAATTGGCCTGAGTTTTCTAAAGAGTAAATTACTTGAATTTCTAATTACTTGAAGTGAAATAATAGTTTTTTTTTAAATATATTTTATTGATTTTTTTTTTTTTTTACAGAGAGGAAGGGAGAGAGATAGAATAGCTTTAAAATAAAACAAAACACCTACATTTCCTATATTCCTGAAAAACTACAAATACTTTTTAAAAGTTACCTTTCTTACCTGGCTAGCTGAGTATTGACCCATAAACCTGGAGGTCAGTTCCATTCCAAGTCAAGTCACGTCACATGCCCAGGTTGCAGGTGCCATCCCCAGTAGGGGGTGTGGTGGAGCCAACTGATCAATGATTCTCTCTCATCATTTCTACCTCTTTCTCCCTCTCCCTTCCTCTCTGAAATCAATAAAAATATATTTTACAAAAATTACCTTTCTTGCTATAACATCCTAATTTCACTTATTCAATAAATTTCTATGAAGTCGCCTCTCAGCATTTTTCTACCTACCCTGCTAGGCAGTGATGATTCAAAGACAAATATTAAGGCCAAGATATAGGAGCCGAAGCAAAATCAAGGACGGTCACGGGACCTGCACAGTGTTAGGAACATGGGCTTTCTTTTGTTCTCCCCTTCTCCCCAAGGCGTTTCTATCTGGTGGTTCATCATAGCTGCTCTACTTCTGCTGAACATTTTCTTCCAAGCCACTGGGAGAGGGAGGAAAAGAGAAATGGGAAGGTCAGATCACATTTTCAGGCTCAACCTAGGAAACTGTACACACGAAGTTCACTCTTTTCTGTTTGTCTAGGACTTGGTGACATGAGTTGCAAAGAGGTTGGGAAAGAAAATCTTTAGCTGTGTATACCTCCAAAGCTGGAGCTTCTATTACTAACACAATGAGAGATATAACAAAATTACAATTTTAACAAGAAACATAAATATCCCAAAATAATATTTACAAGGAGAGGAAAAATGCAATATTTAAAAATCTTTTAAGTATAAGCCAGATGGTTTGGGATTTCTCTCTATCTGTATCTTAATATTGCTGATCTCTGGTTTTGAACCAAGAATGCTTAGGTGAAGAAAAAGAAAAAAAAGGCAGTCTTCCTAGTTTTGTTTATTAAAAATTTGTAAGGAGGCTATTTTGGGGATAGTTCTTCCATTAAAAGTGTAATAGAAGTTTAGGGGCAGGACAACATGCACATCTCTACCTTTCACAGTTAAAATTGACAATAAGCTTTTACGAAAGGTCTAAAATAATAGAAGAGAGTTATTAAAAATTGAAAATAATGATAGACTATTGGAATTGGTTTGTGACATAAAATTCATGTGGTATCCCATAAATGCCCTCAATTGGTTGGAAAAAGTCTAGTAGCTAGGCTGGTATGGCTTAGTGGTTGAGCATTGACCTATGAACCAGGGGATGAGTTCAGTTCCTGGTTAGGGCACATGAACTGGGTTGCTGGCTCAGTCCCCAGTAAAGGGGTGAGGGCGGGGGTGGGGGGAAATGTGCATTTTCTTTCATCAGTGATTCTCTTTCATCATTGATGTTTCTCTGTCTCTTGCTTCCTTTCTCTCTGAAATCAATAAAAATATATATTTTCTAAAAGTCTTGCCAACTAATTAAAATTGTCACTTTCATGAATCAGACTATATTTAATGTTCTTTGAATAAACTATAATGTGCACAATCTATTTTTTTCTTTTATAATTATTTAAATCCATATTTGTATCTGCTGGACCAAAACCAAAATAAGTTTTTATTCATATTGCTTAAGTCACAATTGCTATATAAATAGAATAAATAATAAATTACAGTTGCGGTTATAGAACTGTATGGGCGTATAGACAAGACTTGGCATCTAAGTACAAAGTTTAGCACAATGCTGTAAAATATAGACTTTGGATTATGACAACAAGCTAGTTACAATAATGTCCATAAAATTATAAAACAACATTTACTTCCCTATTACATAATAACTAGAGGCCTGATACACAAAATATGTGCAAGGGGTTCAGCCCTTGCAGCCCCAGCTGCCTTGGCTGGCCCTTGAAGCTCCAGCTTTGTCCAGAAGGTTATCTGGACAGTCATTCGGAAGAATGTGCGGATAGGCATTATGCTGTTCAGTCTAATTAGCATATTAGCTCTTTATTATATAGGATTTGCATTTATTTTCTGAAGCCAAAATGTATTGAGTTGACTAATAGATCAATAAATTCTGGTCTATACATTAAATAAAGATTATGAAGTTGAACAAAGGTGAAGAAAAGTTATACTCCTTGATCTTATTATCATGATATATGAAACTGAGATATTGGTTGCAGGTACAAATCTAAACTTTTTTTTTAGCTGGGATCATTAGAAACTATTCTAGTTTCTAAACTAGAATATATAAATAAATATAAATATATAAATAAAGCTAGTTCTCTTGTTATGTAGCTAACTTTGAGAAAGTAAAAAACCACTGGGTGAAGCTTTGGTTTTCATTTCCAAAATGAGAGAAATAGCCCCACATTATTAGTCATTGAAGAGAAAAATAAAAAGTGATTCTTTTGTTATGCATATAGAAAGGTTTTCTAATTTATATTTATGGAAGAAGACATTTTATATCTTATTCATTATATACATGTTAACAAAATGTGTGCTAATTTTGTTCTTGCAGATCCAGGCTGGCATTCATGTTGAGCTCTTTATTTCCAGTAATGGCTTAGATTTCTATTTAAAAAGTACATGATGTACAGTTGGAAAATGTAAGAAATGTAGTGATCAGTCTTCATATTTCTTTTCTCCTAAACTCCCATATACTTTGTAGGCTTTTTGGATGCACATTGTTTGCCATACATTGTTCTTTTAAATGACCAAGAATGATATTGTTGTCGTCAATGTCATCATATGAAATAACTTTTATTAAAATGCTGTAACAATGTACAGTTGTTCATTTGTGACTACTATTAGAAAAAGAGATCATGCATACAATATAGTTTGATTTTCAAACCTTTTAGTCTTACCTAATTATTAAAGGAATGCATTTTTTATTTCACCGCCTGAACCTTCTTTTTTTTTTTACCTTCCTCTTCTAGGAGCTTGCATTTTCTCTCCCACTTTCTCTCCATAGTGCCTCTAAGGAGAAATTACCAGTGTCCCAAGGAAGAAATTTTATTCAGCTCAGTTGTCTCAGAGCTTGATAAGAAGCTTTAATAATCCATGCATGTAGCAAGAGTTAAAATTAAGTTGTTTAATTATAGCTGATGTGTTTTGTGTGGAGTCCTAGTGGGTGGCTTCTGCGAAGGACTGTATTTTGGATAAAATACTATAGAGTGCTATGGCAAAAGGATATGTTTTTTTTGTGTGTGTGTGAAATAAAAGGTCCAGGTATTTTTGCTTTCAATAAAATAAGTCATTTTTTATCTCTTACATTTGATGAGAATTGACCTTTGACTAGACAGAATTTCCAACTTGTATATGTGCTTCCAAGGTCAGAAATTGAAAGTTGCTGTGTGGGTTCCCTGGTGACAGTGAAATCAGCAGCTCCCAGAGGCAGTTTGCATCATTTAACCTTCTCTTGCTCTTTCATAATCTGCTCATTATCTGATGACTTTGCTCTACCTAGCTGTTATCAGTTGTAATATTATATGTGTGTTATTAAAGTAAAAATGCTTAAGTATGGAATGTATGAAAAAGATATTTGTTGGGAGTACTCTATGGTGTATCTAGTGACGGATGGAGTCCATTGCCTTTTCAATGTAGCATTTCCTGATCTATTTTTTTAGTGTGTAATTTCAACCTATGGATTCAGTTGTTAATGAAATCAATGTAGCATCCTTAAACAACATAAAGAGCATATTTAATAGTTGCATTGTTCTTGTACTTGTTTATAATTTTCCAATGTATTTAGACAAGGAGTAAATAACATTGTATTGCTTTGAATACATAGACATTTCTAAGCAGATCATCTAATATAAGCAGGATTGAAATCCATCAAGTAGATGAATCCACTTTATGCTTCCTCTTTGCATCCTGAATTTTCAAACAGAAAAATGCTTCATGGTAGTTAGTTAATATCTACTTAACAAATTCCCTATTTAGGTTTGGAGTTTGCCTTCTGGAGAAATAGAGAAACATAATACCATGTCCAACGATCATCATTTGAAAGCATTTATCATATATTTTGCTTTCTAAGCCAAACATTCACTCTTAAACATAGATTGAATCCTCTGCATGATTTTTTTTTTTGCATTTTGAAGTAATTATGCAGTCATTTCTCCCTGTGTTTGTGAGTTTTTTTCCACAGAGAGTGTTTATCTGTAAAGCTACAAAAACGTTCAGAGTTTAGGATAGAATATACAGTAAGTACACAAAGCACCGAGAAGAAGGGATATTGCTTATGGTTTCATCACCCTGTGGTAACTACAGTTATTTGAGTTTGCATTTAAAGTTATTATTATTTTACATTTCATGATACTCTAATAGGTTGGGCTCCCAGGAAACATTCTGAGATTTGAGTGCAGGAGTTCTACTGGGGAGTGTTCTTAGGAACACCTGTTAGGGAAAAGGCTTGAGCAGGAGAAGGTGACCAGAAAACTTGCAACAGAAGCGTCAGTAAATCGTTTGAGGAACTGTGGGGCTAACATTGACACGTAAGAACTAAAGCACTGAGGCGAGGGGGTAGGCCTTTGGTCCCGCACACTGACTAGTCTGAATATGTGCTGGCACCAGGAATGGGTTATAACTATATGGTTGAGGCAGCTGCCTCTGGTGCAGAGGAACTCACTACAGAGGAACTCACCTGTGCACCATCAGCAGCTACACACCTCACAGCGAGGGCGTCAGTGTCCGAGTCCTGAAGAGGCCTCTGGCAGTACATGTTCACAAAGATATTTAGCATTTTGTGGATCATATCTTTCTTTTAAAATTTTGACACTGAATGAGGATTTCTGTTAACTGTGAATTAGAAATGTTAGGCAACAACTGATTATCTCTTGTAACTTGAATGCAGCTTTAACTTCTAACTCATTTTTGTGAGGATCCTATATAAGTAATGACTATTTCATATATTCAGAAACATACCTATGGGTCATATGATATGAAGTCTGACATGTTTTTCCATAAAAAAAGTGAAAGGTGTTTTCAGTTGCTCCTAATATATTTTCTAGGCCTTCGTAAATCAAGGGATAATTGCAGGGCTACATTTTATAGGCCTGAATAAATTACCTTTACTCCAACCTTTTAACATTAGAGTCACTAATCAATTGCATTCAATTTCTAATTTATGTTTGTGACCGAACAAAGTCTGCACTTGAGTGGCTACAATCATCTCAGTTGTCAGATTTAAACCATGGCTCTAGGACCATGGCCAGCAAACTGTGGCTCGTGAGCCACATGCGACTCTTTGGCCCCTTGAGTGTGGCTCTTCCACAAATTCCACGGCCTAAGTGAGTCTATTTTGAAGAAGTGGTGGTAGAAGAAGTTTAAGTTTAAAAAATTTGACTCACAAAAGTTTCAATCAAACTCTAATGAGTTTGCCGACTATGCTCTAGGAAATTGAACTGACAAAGAGGTGAGGTGTGATTTGTCTGGGATTCAGAACGTAAACCCAGAAAAGACCTAAAAAAAGGTTCAAAAATAAAGAAAAAAAGAAAAACACAAATAAAAGCAAACAGAAATATGACCACCTTTCTTTGTTTTTGATTTATGTAAATACTATGTGCAAGATTTTAACAGTAGATTATGTATTTAGCCATTATCTCAACTAAATGTGGGTTTTGGCACTTCGGCTTCTATTTGGAAATTTGGTCTTTTAGACATGGGTTTCGATTGATTTGATTAGGAACATCCATGAATACACATTTTCTTGAAAAAGAGGCTGTATATTTAATTAATCATTCATTCATTTTTTTTTTTCTCCAGAAATCTCTGAAGCATCTTCTGTAACCAAATTCCCAGACAGGGCCGTCACTTAGCAGGGTCACAAGCTAAGGTACTCTGGTTTGGCTTTGGGGACCGTAACCTGGATCTCCACAGAAATATGTCTTGTTATTGTTTTTTAATGATAATCAACAAGGAAGAGTTTATGATGGTATCAATAAAACCAAACGAATCTCATCTTAGTCCAATTTTTACATTCTTATTTTTTAAGAGTAAAATATACTTTCTAAATCTATATTTCTTTGGTTGGCTTCAGACATTTATGATCTGATTCCAGATATATTAGAAGGGATTAAGAAAAACCTTGCATGTAAGTCTTTTTAAAATGTATAATATAAAATAAAAGGAAGCCAGATACAAATGAATATCAGACACTCTTTCTGGAGACAGGCTGTATCGGCATCTTAGTGAAAGCATTGTCAAGAGTCTTGTGAAGCCACTCACAGGTCTTGCTGCAGCTGAGCCAGGGATAGATTCAGGTCTAATGCAGTTTGAGTCAGCCCCTTCTGAATGGTAATGAGAAAGGAATATTTGCTTTAAGGCCTTTTGGGCCCCACTTCATGTAGCATGTTTATTTTTCAAGTATACCCTTGAAACATACATGCATTAGGTGAATTTGCAAATGGAGATAGCTAATTTGTGATGAAAACTTTACTTCTTCCTGTTAATTATTTTAACTTTATTCCAATAACTTATACAGCTGTATTGCCACTTTGATTTGAGGTTTCTTTATTCTGATTAAAAGCAATTAAGACATTAGAGTACAACCTTCAAATAATTTTAAGAAGAGTGAACTTTCAAGTATTTATGCAGAAATTTAAAATTAATGAAGTATAGATTTTTTTACACTTGAATTTCCAATACTAGTTTATCTTTGCTTTCCTTATAATTTCGCTTACCTTATAAATAACAGCTTAAGTTTTAACATATCATATATTTAAAAAATATATATATATATATATATTTTATATATATACTAGAGGCCTGGTGCACTAAATCCTTGTCTGGGTAGAGTCCCTAGGCCTAGATGGCAATCAGGGGCCTATCTGTGGGGCGACCAGTGGGGTGATTGGGGGGGACCCCTGGTTGCACCCATCTTGACAGGAGAGTGGGCCTAAGTTGGCAGTCAGACATCTCTCAAGGGGACCTTCGAACTGTCATGGAAGTGGCTATGAATATTTTTACATAATAATCTTGTCACTTGGGTAACTCTGGGAGAGGGATTGCTGGGTCAAATTATAAGTAATAGTATATTAACTTTGTAAAAAGTTGCAAGCCATTTCTAGGGTAGATTACATATATTGTGTTTTTCATTTAGTTAAAAAGTGTTCTAATTTGTCTTATGGTTTTTTCATTTTAATCATGTATTTATTAGACATGAATATCTAGACATGTATTGTTCATCTTTGAATATCTGGAGGTACTTCTATATGTCTTTCTGTTATTGATTCCTAACTTAATCCCTTTATGTTCAGAGAAAATACATTGTATGATTTCAATCCTCTTAAGTTTATTGAAACATGTTTTATGTTCCAGAATGGGGTTTATCTTGCTAAATCTTCTCTTTGCACTGGAAAAGATTGTACATCCTCTTGATAGTGTTTCAGCCCTGATGATCTTCTCTCTCTTTGTTCTATCAATAACCAAACTAAACATGATGAAATTTTCATCACTGAGTGTGGCTTCTTTCTGTTTTTCTCTTCCATTCTAATAATTTTCAATCTCTGTATTTGAAGCTTTGTTGCCCATTTATTGTTATGAAATACCCTTCTTGATCTTTGAAATATATTTTGTATGATCTAGGACTCAGGTTTATTTTGAAGTATTATCTCCATGATATTATTTTATTTCATTATTATACCTTTAACCTCTCAGTTTTTTGTATTTATAATGAATTGATTGTAGATTACATATATTTGGGTATGGACTCTTGGTGCATCATTATCTTCACATTCTTTCAAGTTCTGTCAGTGTTGGGCCTTAGCTACTTTTACTGCAGGTGATGTCTGCACTACTGCAGTTTTCATTAGCATTCCTTCTCTGTTTTCAGCAGTCCCTCTTTCAAAACCTCTGGACTGCAGGTTTCTCGTCACTTCTTTCCCTCAGCTAGTAACAAATAACCTCTCCCTACTAGTCAGTGAGGAGCCCAGAGCAAGCTTTCTTCTGCCCCTCACCCTGGCACAATAGCTACACTTGCCTTGTGTTTATGCAAAACCTAAGGCACAATAGAAGGTTTCACATGTCTTTGCATGGTAACAGTGCTCTGCCTGGTATCTGTGAAGGACCTGGTGCAACTAGGTTTCTTGCTCTCCTGTATTAATGGCAAATGGGTTTTGCTTACTGTCAGTTTAAGGTGGGTAGGCTGTTTTCTTTCTCCTCTCCTGGAGGCATCAATTCTTAGTCTGGTGTAAAGTCAAGGACGGGTTCATAATTATGAAGGGTGTGGGATATGTGGCCCTTTCTTCTGTGGGGTCATTTTTTGTCCTTGTTCAGAATAAGGTCTCATCTGACTCATAAGCATGCTTTTTATAGTTTCTACCAGCAGCCCACAGTTCCTTTCTTGTAGGAGTACAGGATCTGAGGAATGAGCAGGCACCTTGATTGCCCGCTACTGGTAGTCAGTCCACCTTGAACTCATGCAGGGTCTGGAGCTACCATGTGTGTCCACAGGTATTCTTCCTTCATCATTAAACCTTGTCAGGCCTTTCACGAGACATTAGGCAACGGTTCTCTCAGATCTCTCTCTCTCTCTCTCTCTCTTTTAAATTTCTTTATTGATTAAGGTATTACATATGTGTTCTCATCCCTTTATTACTCTCTTCCCCCACCTCCCTTCACTCATGCCCTCTCTCAGGTCTCTTCTGCACCCTCAATCTATTCTGTGTGCAGCCATTGGAGGCCTGGGGAAGGAGCTTGTGACTGGATGTGGAATGTCCTTGTTTCTGGAACTCATTGGTTCAAAGCTATCATGCTACCCCATACTCAACCTTTAAATGTTTGTTAAAACTTACGTTGTGTTCCTGTTACTTACTTGGATGCTAGCATGTCTTTGTTCCATTAATGTTTGCTGATAAAAAGGTAGAAAGAGTAAAATGAGGGGGCCATATGGAAAATTGGTGGTGGTGGTGGAAAAAAATCTGGACCCTTAAAATTACTTTCTAGAAAGAACTGGCTAAGCTGCAAGCCAATGAGACATTGAAGGTAAAGCAGAAGTGGAAACATGACCTCCTGGATGAATGGTATGATCACCATCCTAACTGAGATGGTATCCAGTGCATGTTTTAGGGATGATCTCTGTAATTAATTATTTTTCTTTAATATGAAGTTAATATCAAATTATAATTTCTTGCCTTTTTTATAAATTATATATTTTATAATCTACAGCCAGACTTCTGACTTGAATGGGATTTTTTTCTTAGTTATGAACAACTATTGATGAACCATGAAAAATATAAATTTGTAAATATGTACTTGTAAAGCTAAAATAAATATTCAAATTCTTTGCATTTTATATTTTACTTTTGCTTTGCATTTATGTTTCCATATGAACATAACTTTAGTTGTAATATCCAGGTCTAAAATTTTATAATTAATTATTTCATGGGATTTTTGTTTTACCAAAGGATGTTTACCTTAAAGACAAGTTCTACACTGTAGAGTCTACAGATTGGGTATGGGGGGTCTTCTAAATCATTCTTCCACTTATGGCCTTTTTCCAATATCAGTATTATATTTTACATATTTGAGGGTACTATTACAAGGTAAATTTGAACAAATAGGATGGATATGAGGCATATATTATTTCTGAGGATGTACATATATAGTTTGGAAATAGTAAAAAGCATTTAGCTGTGCCCCTTCATTTAACACAGAAGTGTTTATCAAAGTATATAGGTATCAGAAGTTGTGAGGTAGGTGAGGGGAAAGAAGAAAATAACATTCTCATGTTATTGAAAAATATTTTATTGAAAATGGATAAAACCACTATTTTAAAAATAATTGCTTTATCACTCACTGAACTCAGTGGTAGTTCATTGTATTTAGATTTACCGTCAGTCAGCACTTTAATTTTTTCCTTACAATTGTGCTGCCAGAATCTAAATTCCAATTTGTGTGAAGGGGCAGCTGTTACTAGAGAGGGCTGCTCCTCCCACACTGTTGGTTTCAACTGAAATGTGGAGAGCTCCAATCTGTCCCAGTTTTTCATGTTTCTTGTCGTAGGTGTGACTTCCCTGGATACTGTATTTTCCTAATCATCTCAATTATTTGTGGGAACAGAACCCATACAGCAGATGGTGTTGACACAGGGAAGCTTGAGTCATGGCCATGGCAGAATGCTGGATAACTTAAAGTTGGTTCAGTAGTGGAGAAAGAGAGGTTGGAGGGAGGGAAGAGGAATTAAGTCATGAGGCAGAGGACCAGAGAGAAAGCTTCTGCTTTCAAGTATCTGGGTACAGAGTGAGGTGCCTGCTCTTGGAAGCTGAGGTGAGATGGTCAATAGATATCAAGAATGAGGATATACAGTGAAAACGAATGTCTGACTTATCAGCTGATATTTAATTAAAAATACTTCCCATTCCTCCTCCCACATTTCATGTCCTGAGGCAAGTCCAAGACATTAAGGAAATTCTTAAGATTGCTGTGGATTTCCAGAAACCTAACATTGGCATGATCACTGCCACATTTTAGTTTCTGTTTCACAGAATTCATTTAACATCGACCTAAAGGTAGAACCTGGACCTTTGATTGCCCAATATCCACAATGCACAAAGCAGACCTAGTATCACACACACAAAGGCTGGTGAATGTAGCCAAATTGTTGAAAATATGGAAGGGTGGTGGGTTTTATAATACAAATTCAAACAGCTTAAAATAGAATGTTAGATATCTCTTTTGAAAAATGATTTTTACTTATCTGCTAAATAAGTGTCTAGATTCAGCCATCTCTTCAAAATTATATTGCTATCTATCTCATACTTTTTAAAAAAATATTTTTATTATTGAAAATATTATTGATGTCCGCTCTTATTTCCCCCATGACCCCTTCTATCCCATACTCTTCCCCCCCACTCCCACCACTACCCAGGCCTTCACCACACTATGTTCTGTGTCCATGGGTTATGCATATAAATTCTTTGGTTAATTTCTCTCCCCCTCCACCCTGCCTTCCCTCTAAGATTCATCAGTCTGTTCTATACTTCTGTGTCACTAGATCTGTTATGTTCATTCCTTTATTTTGTTTATTAGATTCCACATATGAGTGAGAGTATGTGATACTTGTCTTTTTCTAAGGGTTAGGGTTAGTATTGCTTAGCATAATACTCTTTTGGCCCCTCCATATTTAAATGAAGTTGATGGTAGATTTATTTGAATTTGAAAAATAAAATAGTTAAGAGGTCAGTCTGCCTGGTCTATTATCCTGGTTCTCCTATCATGGGTTAGCAAACTAATCCTCATTTCTCTAATCTATAAAATGGAGATAACAATGGAATCTTTTATAGGGTGGTTATAAAGCTTAAAGGAGTTAATTCTTATAAAATGTGTGTGGTAGTACCTGGCTTAGTGTGAATGCTCAGTAAAAATTACCTGCTACTAAATCCTATATGAATGAGTTTTTGCTGGAAACAAATACCAGTTATGATAGGAGAGAAAGCTATGTAGTGAATTAGGAATATTTGAAATACAAATAATCAGTATTTATATTATTGGCCTTCTGAATTCCCATGTGTTGATATATGCCACCTGAAACTGAACTGGCTATTTCTGAATTAAGTTTTGTGATGTACTTCTGCCAGACTAAAGGAAAGCTAACCTTCAGCTAAATGTCTGATGATTTTTTGGAGAAAAGAGGTGTAATAGTGAGTAGGGATTAATTTCCAAGTCCTGAAAACTGAAGCCTCTCTTTAAGAAATATGTTCAATATGCGCATAAAAGGCTCATTTCTTTCATTGTATATACACTTAATAAGAACAAATGGGAATTTCAGCAAATTACTTTCACAACCCTTTGATTTATTAGTGTCCCAATGATTCATGAACTATTGGACCTCACATAAATGATCCTGGTATCATATTCAAAGAGGTTTTTTAATATTTTATGACAAACTCACGTTTCTGTGTCTAGATACTTCCCTTATATTGTCTTTTAATGTACCCTAAGGGTAATGTTAGGTTGATTTTGCTAAGCAATTTTGGCTGAAGACTAGTTTCTGTTATTGTTCTCACAGGCTTTCAGATGATCTCTTATTTACAGTCTGATAAATTGTATGCTTCTCTTCATTATATTTTCAAAGATAGCTTGTATTATTCTGGGAATTCATTTCTCTTAGACAAACTATAGTTTTATATGGCTATTGTATGCTAAAATTCTTTGTGGAATAATAAAATGCTAGCATCAATGAATATCACAAGTCTTCTATTCCCTTTTTATCCTGTTGTGTTTTGTTCAGATTTCTTTATCAAAAAGCACTTCATTATAACATTTATAGTTTTCTGGGAAGATAATTCATTAGAAATTCTTTCTATGCATTTTTATTTTTAAAAAAGGTGTCATTTTCTCATGCTGACTATTTTGACTTAAATTTTGGTAGGAAGTCATTTCATAGTTCTTGGTTGACATTTTCTGACTTATTATGGAGAAATCTCCTTTAGGAAGTTTAAAGGGATATTTTAGAAAGAAGATTATGGTGTTTACTACTAATGCATAACAAACTACCTCAAAACTCAGTGGCCTAAAACAATGATCACTTATTATCTTTCAAATGTCTGGGGTTTTGCTGAGCTGGGCTCAGCTCAGGGTTTTGTGGCTAAAAGGCTCTACGTGTCACCACTGCTCTGTGGTCTGGTTGGAGTTACTCTGTTCACATACCATGTCGCAACCTGCTCTAACCATTGGGATGACCAAGGAACAAAAGAACTATCAAGGACCCATACCACTTCTTGTATTCTATGTTTAGAATTAGCGCATTGTCACTTCTACTTTTGGTCAAAGACAGTCATCTATGACAGAGCCCAAAGTTAAAGGTTGGACACCTGCTGCTTGTCAGTAATGAAACTACAGAAAGGATGTGGATATAAGAACATGTGAAGGATTAAGGTCAGTGATACCAAAAATAAGTAAGAAAGGAAACAAGGACTTCTTATGAATACTTGTCAGTGCGTTTTTTTTGTAATTGTGGGTTTTTACCATTAACTTCCATCGTCCTTTAAATATCCTTAAGCATGAACATCAGGAGTAGATATTTTGTTCTTGTCTTTCTTTGGTCTTCAGAGAACTCCTAATGTTCTTTTGCTCATAATTAAATTTGGGATGGGTGGGTGCAGCTAGGTGCTGGGTAATGTTCTGGCTTTATATTATTGTACTTAAGTATGCATAATTTCTGTTCTCTTAAAAAAAAAGGTAGGTAGCCTAGCTGTTTTGGTTAAGTGGATAGAGCATCAGCCTATGGACTGAAGGGTCCCAGGTTTGATTTCGGTCAAGGGCACATACCCGGTTTGTGGTGTCTATCTCCAGTGGAGGCCACCCAGGAGGTAACCGGTCAATGATTCTTTCTCATCATTGATGTTTCTCTCTCTCTCTCTCTCTCTCTCTCTCTCTCTCTCTCTCTCTCTCT
>PVJN01024494.1:0-31077 GCA_004026805.1 Lasiurus borealis | reverse complement strand
GGGGCGGAGCGGGAAACGGGGACGCTCCCTTGGAGGCCCTTTGGGTAGGGGTGCACGGAGGTCACCGGCGTGGCCAGACTGGAGACCGTGCAGCCTGCAGGGGCCAGACAAGGGACTGAGAGCCGCTGTGGCCTCAGGGGTCCCCTGGTTAAAGGGGGGGCTGCTTGGAGCGGCAGGACCTCCGCCCTGTCTCAGCGGCTCGCCTGCAGGAGGTGTGGTGTGGGCCGGTGTCATGTCCTGGGGGCTGGGGGCGGGGTGAGTCACCCTAGTTTGGGGAGAGGGAGGAGGGTCGGACTCTAAATTGGAAAGAGGTATTTTGCAAGGAGGTGGCAGCAGGCGCGTGCAGAGGAGGGAGGATGGGCTGGTGAGAGGCCGGTTCCTGGGCAGGTGCCCGCTGCAGGGGCATGTCTGGGGCCTGGAGCGGGGCCCGCCTGCACCCAGCCGCCCAGCAGTGGCTTCGGATGGCCCGCGAGCCCCGCGTGCATTGGCGATGCCGCCTCCCCGGGCGCGGGCCTGGCTCCCCGGGGCCTGACTCTGCGTGCCCCGCAGATGCGCAGCACCAGGCGGGTGTCCGTGTGGCCCGTGGCCTTCGTCGGGGGCCTCCGGTACGAGGCCCCGCGGGTGAACGCGGCGGGGAAGGTGGTCGGCTGGAAGACGGTGTTCGACCCGCACCGGCCCTTCGCCATAGACATGGCGGGCTTCGCCGTCAACCTGCGGCTCATCCTGCAGCGGAGCCAGGCCTACTTCAAGCTGCGCGGCGTGAAGGGCGGCTACCAGGAGAGCAGCCTCCTGCGGGAGCTGGTCACCCTCAGCGACCTGGAGCCCAAGGCCGCCAACTGCACCAAGGTGAGGCCCCGGGAGCCGTGATTCGGGGGTCCATGCCCAGCCGCACCCTCCCTGCGGGTCAGGGCTGGGGGACCAAGGCCTGGAACTGGCCTGGCAAAGAAGAGCCAGCCTGGAGCCGTGCGACCCGAGATCACCCGGCCCGAAGGCAGGTGGTCAGGCCTGCAGCAGCCGCACTGAGGTCCATAGGGAGATGGGGAGGGGGAGTGACCAGTGAGGTCACAGTCCCCTCCGCACCTCAAAAGAGCTGGGCTTCACGGCCTCCCTGCAATGACATGTTCATGTATACGCACACATGGACAAATGCATGTGCGTGTGAGCGCGCGCGCACACACATACACACACACACAGATACACAGACACTTCCTAGTTTGAGCTTCTCCAGCGAGGACCTGGGCTGCCACTGGCTGAGCTGAAGGCGCCTGACCGCCTCCTGCCTCTCTAGAGAGCCCCAGGAAGAAATTCGGGGAGCCCTGGGCTGTGTGTGTGTGGCTCCGTGGGTTGAAGGTCATCCCGTGCGCTGAAAGGTCACCGGTTTGATTCCTGGTCAGGGCACGTGCCCAGGTTGCAGCTCAATCCCTGGTCAGGCTGCATGCCGATCGATGTTTCTCTCTAAAATCAATAAAAACATTAAAAAAAAAAAGTAATGCAGGGGAGAATGAGAAGCAAGAGGAGTAGAGGGATCTCCAGATATATCTTGTCTCGTGTTCAGTAGTTGTGCACTTTCTGTGCTGACTGTTACTTTGAGTGTGCCCTATGCACAAACAGCAAGAGTGAGGGCGTCGATAGAAATGAAAACATTGCAATTACATCTTCATGTGTGCACACACATGGACAAACACATGTGCACACACACACATACACACACACACACTCACACTTCCTAGTTTGAGCTGCTCCAGCGAGGGCCTGGGCTGCCACTGGCTGAGCTGAAGGCGCCTGACCGCCTCCTGCCTCTCTAGAGAGCCCCAGGAAGAAATGCAGGGAGCCCTGGGCTGTGTGTGTGTGGTTCCGTGGGTTGAAGGTCATCCCGTGCGCTGAAAGGTCACCGGTTTGATTCCTGGTCAGGGCACGTGCCCAGGTTGCAGCTCAGTCCCTAGTTAGGCTGCATGCTGATCGATGTTTCTCTCTAAAATCAATAAAGACATTATTATTTTTTTTTCAAAACAAAAGGTGTGCAGGAGAGAATGAGAAGCAAGAGGAACAGAGGGATCTCCAGATGTAGTATCTTGTCTCGTGTTCAGCAGTTGTGCACTTTCTGTGCCGACTGCTACTTTGAACGCGTCCTGTACACAAACAGCGAGAGTGGGGGCGTGGGTGGAAGTGAGGGACATTGGGGAAAACCCTGATGGCACCAGGGCCGAACAGGAGGGGCAGGGGCAGGACGTGCAGGGTCCCGGCGGGGGCCGGAGGTGGCAGGGAGAGGCGGGGGGGCCTGCCCCATGTTGTCCCCTGTCTC
This sequence comes from Lasiurus borealis, assembly GCA_004026805.1. NCBI lineage: Eukaryota > Metazoa > Chordata > Mammalia > Chiroptera > Vespertilionidae > Lasiurus > Lasiurus borealis. The sequence goes on along the minus strand of PVJN01024494.1, from coordinate 28,775 downwards.
TGGGCCCGCAGATCCTGGTCTGGCACACACGGACGGAGAAGCCCGTGCTGGTGAACGAGGGCAAAAAGGGCTTCACGGACCCCACGGTGGAGATCTGAGCCCCGGGACACAGGTACGAACGGCGGGCGGAGGGCCGAGGCGCACGGGGCAGGCCCATCCCCCAGGGTGGACACAGAATCCATCTGCCAGCCAAGACTTCCTTCAGAAAGTGCTGTTTCCTTACGTTCTGAGGAAGGCCAGCTTCCTGGGGACGGTCCTTGTAGGCTCGCCTTTTAAATATATATTTTATTGATTTTTTTTTACAGAGAGGAAAGGAGAGAAAGAGAGAGTTAGAAACATCAATGAGAGAGAGAGACATCAATCAGTCGCCTCCTGCACGCCCCCTTCTGGGGATGTGCCCACAACCAGGTATATGCCCTTGACCGGAATCGAACCTGGGACCTTTCAGTCCGCAGACGGACGCTCTATCCGCTGAGCCAAACCGGCCTCGGCTCTACCCATGTTTTAGAGGCAAAGGAAAAGCTCCGTGAGATGGACTGGCCGGGGACTGGCCACGCCAGGAACTTCCTTCTGGGCCTGTGTGTCTAGGCTGGGGTCGCGGAGGTGGGAGCGGACAGTGGACACAGCCGGACGCCCGCCTGGAGTTGGGTGTCAGCTTCCGTGTCCCATTTACACGTCCCCTGGGCACCAGGGACCCCCCGGGTGTCCCTCTGTTTTGTCCCCCAAACCTCAGAAATCAGCCCTGCACCCTGCCTCCGGCCCTCACACTCCTCACAGCCAGGGTGCCATGGGGGGACCTGGCCACTGGGCCAGGCGCCTCGTCCATGTGGCCTGTGGTGGGGGGGGGGGCGGGTAAGAGAGGAGCAGCTTGGCCACATGGGTGCCCAGACACCCACCTGACTCACTGCTCCTCCCCCTTCACAGGAGCCTCTGCTTACACCTGCTCCCGGCCTTCCGTCCTCCCCCCGTGGCCGACGATCCTCCGAGGCGAACTCTGACTGATGGGGCGGCCATCGGCCTCCTCTCTCTCCGGGGGCTCCCACGTGCCCCGGGACCGAGGCCAGGACGAAGGACGGGGAGCCTAAAGCACAGAAATCCCAGCCGGGTCATTCTCTGCCACCCGGCGTGGCCCCGGCCGGCCCTCCTCCCCGGGGGTCCCCGCCCCCCAGGCCTGCAGGGCAGACCGGTGGGCTCACCCAAGCCCCGGTGACGTCGGAAAAGACTCGGCGGTCATGTGGAGGTGGCCCCCCTGGCTCCCAGCTCCTGGGTCCAGCACGCCGGAGGATTCTGAACACCAGACGGCAGACCCGGCCCGGGCACCGGGGGCACGTACCCCTCCTCGGAGAGCTTCTCCCCAGTCCACATGCCTCCGTGGCTTTTCGCTAGTCCCTGTCTGCAGAGCCCAAGTCCGTCTCTGATCCCAGCAGCCAGCGGTCAGCCCCGCAGGAGGGAGCAGGCCTGCCCCCCACCCAAGACTCCCCCTATGCTCCCGGATGTGCTGGGAGAGGACCTGCCTCCTCCAGCCCAGGCCCCTCTGCCTGCAGCACAGAGAAGCAGGTGGGCCCCAGGCTGGCCTGGACCACAACCACTGGGCCCCTCCCGACGCTGCCCACTGGGCATCAGGGGCCCTTGCCTGGGCCAGGACGGGGAGGGCGGGAGCCCTCTTCCTGACGCCCTTGAGAGCCACAGACCTCCGTGGCTCCAGTGTGAGTCAGGGGCAGAGAGGTGGGGGCAGTTCCAAGCCTCCTGCCTGCCCCTGGTTTGGGGTGGGCAGGAGGGGGACTGTGTTAGCAGAGATATTTATGGGCCAGGGACCGAGATCATCCGGACACAGAGGGGAAAGGACACCCGAGCACACGCGACGTTGGAAATGATCCTGTTTTAAACACAACCTGGGGAGAAAGAAAACCTCCCTTCTCTCTCCAGGCTGGGGAGCCTGCAGAGCTGAAGGCGTGAGAACAGTGCATGCGCCGCCAGCACCCTCCGCCAGGGGGCGTGTGTCCGGCTCGGCCGCCGCGGCCGCCGCCGCCGGACGGACAGGCCCCCCGTGGCTCTCTGGCTGCGGCGGGGACACAGCGCCCTCTGGTGGTGATCTCGCTCCTCACGCTCCTGAAAGTCAGAAGCACAATTTCCCTCCCCGGAGGAGCGGAGGGAAAGGCAAGGCATGAATGAGCCTACACGGAAGGGGGTGTTTATTTTTTTTAACCGCTAACACTTCATTGAAACTCACAGGACCAGTCTGAGGACCACAGAGGACCCACTTCTAGAGGAGCGGGGGTTGGGGGACTAGAGGGTGAGGGTGGGGGTGGGAATGGACTTTGTCCGACAACCTAAACATTCACACACACACACAAAACAAAATAGCATCGGTTGCCTGTTTTTGAAACGGACGGAGGGGTTCTCCCCCAGCAGTCATGAGCCCATCCGAGGGGATTTCTTATCCCGGGGAACCTGAGCCACCTTGTAGGGCATCCCCTGAAACCTCTGACTCGTTCCGTGGTTGCTTTGGAAACCGACCTCTCGGCATCGCGTGGCATTGGAGAGAAGGGACGACGGACGGGGTGGGTGCAGGCGACCCTCATCCAAGGCGCAAACCCAGGCCCAGGCGTCCCACTGCCTCCCCAGCCCCGTGCCCGGCCGAGCTCGGCTGGTCTCCGGCCACCTTCTCAGCCAAAAACAACCAACAAAAAAACACCAAAAATAATAAAAAACAACAATAATAATAATAAATAACAGGAACGGCCCAGGGCGCACCTGCAGGAAGCGGATGCTGAGCAGAATGAGGCATGTCCTCCGGCTCCCTCTCCGGCGCTGCTTTTCGGCAGGTGTGGCTGCTTTCGGCCCGCGTCCGCCTGCACGTGGGTTTGTCCATCACTGTCGTCCTGGGGGCCTGCAGCCGCCTCCTCCTCCTCGGCCGGCGGGAGGAGTTGGTGATCCATCAGAATGTGGTCCAGGACTACCCGTGTGTTTCCCAAACTTCCCCCACACACACACAGAGGCGAGAAGCTGGGGTCCGAGCGTCCCCACAGAGATGGCAGGGGGTGGAGGAGGAGGATCCCGGGGCAGCCGCGCCTGCGGGTCTGTTTTCATTAACTGTATTTCGTTTATTTTTAAAATTAAACGTCAGATCCGGTTTTTAACATCCCTAACCCTCCTCGGCCGCCCGGCTTTTCTTGTATGTATTCCCCTGGATGGCCGGCACCATCATCATCCCTGCCCCGTGCTCGCAGGGATCAGCGTGCGTTATTCCAGGAGCCACACCCATCTTCACGGGGCTCGCCTTCTCATGAGGGGACGCGGGTGGACAGCAAGCACATCGGTGGCATTTCGGAGGCCATTCGGTCTGAGGACAAGCATGAGGCTGGGAGGGTGGGGGGGAAGGGTGTGCACAGAGGGTCGCTGTGGGGAAGACCTGAGCCATACACAGGGCCGCCTGCCCTCCCCTGCCTCACACGCCCCAAGAGGTCCTCCCCCCCCCCCCACACACACACACAGGGTGTCAGAAAGGCCCCCTGGCTAAGGTGGCAGCTGAGCACAAGAGCAGCAGGCAGGCGTGCCCTTGTCTGGCCAGCACCGTCCAGAAAAGAGAACTCTTTCCCTGGGAGGGGACAGCTCAGGGTGTTTAAACGCCAGCAGCACAGCCAATGGGGCTGAAACTGACGGAGAGAGGTGGGAGGGGTCGGTGGTGGGAGATGGGGTTGGTGGGCCCTGGGGACCTGGGTGACATTTTTGGCTTCTTCTGCGAGTGAAGAGGGAAGCAGCTAGAGCAGTGGTTCTCAACCTTCCTAAGGCCGCGACCCTTGCATACAGCTCCTCATGGGGTGGTGACCCCCAACCATGAAATGTTGCTCCTGTGATGCATCGTGATGTAAATATCTGCATTTTCCGATGGTCTTAGGCGACCTCTGTGAAAGGGTCGTTCGACCCCCCAAAGGGGTCACGACCCACAGGTTGAGAACCGCTGCTCTAGGCCATTTTCCTCGGGGCACACCCGGCCAGTGTAGAGCCCGCCCTCCCCACCGCCAATCTCCCAATCTCCATCTGTTTCAGCCCCGTGAACTCTGGTGGCCTCACCCTGATGGTTTCCTGAAACCCCAACCCCAACACAGAGGCACAGAGGCCTCCGGGAGGAGGGGGTGGCTGGCTTTGGGGAACCCTGAGAAGTCTGCCACGTGGCCTCAGACCCCGCCCTGGTGCCCTATTTGAATCTGTGTCGATGGGATGAAAATTTCCCGCCCCTCCTGGGACCCTACCTCACACCACTCACCAAGAGGTTCTTCCCCCGACTGAGCCTCACAGGCAGCTGGCTGTTGGGGGGCCTTCTGCTGACCTGCACCCCAGGCTCGGGCTGGTGTGGCCCCTCCTATGCACACCAGGCCCAGCCAAGGCACCAAAAGCTGTGGCTGGCTCTGCAGCTCCCCACAGGTAGCCAGCCCACGGCCGGGTCCCAGGCGGCGTCTGGCGTGGATCTGCCAAGGAGGCTGGGAACCCCCACACCTGGGGGCGGGCTCCAGCCCACGTCAGAGCAAAACCAAACCACCTCCAAACGGGAACATGCCAAGGACAGCTCCACAGGCACCGAGCCGGCAGGGTGAGTTCGGCACCGGCACAGCAGCTCACACACCGTGGCCGGTCTGTCCTCACCGCCAGCCCCATTCACAGACGGGCCAACAGAAACCGACACAAGACAACCACAGGAGGCTCACACAGGCCACACCGGGGACAGCCTGGAGGCCCTGGCTTAGGAGATCTGGGGAGACTGAGCCCCGCAAGCCCCCTGCGACAGGAGGCCACCCCCAGGCTGGGAGTCACAGCCCACCCACTGACTGCCGAGACGCAGACACAGAGCGGCAGCCAAAGTGGGGAGACGAAGCAGCAGCACCCAAATGAAAGCACAGGAGAAGCCCCCAGAAAGAGAGTTACAGTATTTCCCGGCGTGTAAGACGGCTTTTTAACCCAGGGAAATCTCAAAAGTCGGGGGTCGTCTTCTACGCCTGGTGTCAGGGTAGGTATATCCCAAACTCTGTATTTTATTTTATTTCATTTTATATATATATATATATATATATATATATATATATATATATATATTTTTTTTTTTACAGAGAGGAAGGGAGAGGGATAGAGAACTAGAAAGAGCAATGAGAGAGAGACATCAATCAACCGCCTCCTGCATACCCCCCACTGGGGATGTGCCCGCAACCAAGGTACATACCCTTGACCGGAATCGAACCTGGGACCTTTCAGTCCGCAGGCCGATGCTGCTCTATCCACTGAGCCAAACCAAACTCTCTATTTTAACTGGAAAGTTGGGGGCCGTCTTATACGCCGGAAAATACGGGTAAGTGCAAAGGAGGCGAGCTGTCGGCCACACACAGGGCCCCAACGTGGCTCCCAGGAGGCGCCAGGAGCTGCGGGAAGAAGGGAGGGCCTCGGAGAGAACGGGAAATGCTCCGTTTCAGAACAAGCGGCTGAACAAGGGCGGTCGCGCATCCCAGGACGGTCTCTGTCGAGGGGCTTGGCCAGAGCGGAGCGGCAGGGCTCGCTGGCAGACAAGAGGGTCCAGAATGGGATGTCAGCGCTAGAGGCCTTGCCCTCAGAAAGGGCCATACATCCCTCTGCAGATCTGCTGGCGCGACTCCTTCAAGAGGACCACCGAAAGGCCCCTGAAGTATCAGCTTCCTTCCGTTTTCCAAAGGAGCCACCTTCCATGCGGCTTTGCAGAATTCTCGGTGTGCAGCGAGGGCAGGGAGCACAGCTCCCTGCACAGGTCAGGCCCTGGCGGTCCTGGTCCCTCATCCTCGTCTCAGCTGCGTGCTCCCTCTCCCTCTTCCGAAGCAGGTCAGGGAGAGCTGGGGAGTGGAGCTCCGTCTGGCTGCCCAGTCCCTGTCCATGCTGTGCGCTTCAATAAGCTCCATCTCCCTGGGCCCAGCCTTGTGATCGTCTGTCCTTGACCGGGCTCAGCCCTGGTGCCCAGTGGCTGCAGGGCACAGCTGCCCCCCAGGGGAGGGCCTTTTCCCATCCCAGCGCAGGACGTGAGGCTGCAGGGAGTTCAGCAGGCCGGTCCCCACGCGTCTTCCTGGGCCCCTGGTGCGCGCCCTGTCCGGGGAGGCGTCTGCTATTTGACTTATTAGTGAAGATGATGAGCTCACGGCAGAAAATCCAGATGTCGTTTGTGAAGGAAACTCACCCGTGGTCGCTACCTCACGTGTAGAGGTCTCAGCTGTCCGGCCCAGCGCTCACCTCTGCCCACTCGTGCCAGAATGGATCCGTCGTGGTCTTCTCTCCCAGGGCCCCGCGGTCCACAGTGGCATCTCGGAGGATGGAGGCCAGGAGGTCGTGGCAAGGAGTCAGCGCAGGTGCCGAGGGCCGGCTGGGTTGCACGCACGTGTGCCAGGCCGCACGCTGACAGCCGCACAGACGGGGTCAGAGAACCACCACCAGGGAGTTCAACTCAAATGCTTTATTGCAACTCATGACAGCGAGCCGGGCCCCAACACAAGGGTCTGCACTGCGGACAGACAACTGCAAGAGAGCCTGCTTCTCCTCACGCAAGGTCTGCAGTCCTGTGGCACCCGTTCCAGAGAGATGACCCCCAGCCCCCAAAGTCCTGGAGCTGGGCCCTCTGCCCTTCCCCCCGTGCCTCTGAGAAGAGTGTGGATCCTGCTGGGACCCCCCGTTCCCCTCCCTGAGTGAAGCTGGAAATGCTCCCTGTCTCAGGAGAACAAGCAGCTGAAATGTCTGTCTCTCTTCAGCCCGGCTTGCCATCCCGTCAGAGGCGCTGAGAGTGGGAAAGAAGAAAGAAAAACGTGGGTCTCTCTCCCAGGGAGTTCCTTCCAGGACCCCAGGGAAGGCTCGGGGAGAGGGCCGGGAAGAAACAACCGTCGCCCTGGCTGGTGTGGCTCAGTGGATAGAGCGGCGGCCTGTGGACCGAAGGGTCCCGGGTTCGATTCCAGTCAAGGGTACATGCCCAGGTTGCCGGCTCCATCCCCAGAAGGGGGTGTTCAGGAGGCAGGTGATTCTCTCACCATTGATGTTTTTCTCACTCTCCAGCTCCCTTCCTCTCTGAAAGCAATAAACATATATTTTAAGAAAAAGGAAACAGCGGACTCAGGAGAGACCATCTTCACTATCCTCTAGAGATGGGGCCAAGGCCTGTACTTCAGACACAGAAAGGGGCCCTGCAGATGGACCAGGCCGGTGAGAACATTCACGGGCACAGTGGGGTGCAGCTGGTCGGGCCTTCTCCAGGCCAGGCGTCACCAAACAGAGACCCCACCAGACCCTCTCACCCCAGAAGACATTCATCCCCCTGCCCCCGCCCAGGAGAGAGGGGGTCGGACAGTGCCATCCACAGAGTCCACTCAAGGAACCCCCTCGGTGAGAAGGGGGTCCCTCCCTGGCCAGCCCCGCTCCCTTCAGCAGCTTCGGGGTCTTGGACCAGGGCAGAGGGCAGAGGTACAGCCCTCGCTCCCTGAGGAAATGCTCCTGATGAGCTCCCCCTCCACCCCTCCCATGGGATCGGGGGGCAGCCCATCAGGCCTCCAGGCAGCCGTGAGATGGGCACCCCCAGCTTCCCGCTGCCGCCAGGAAGCTGGGCGCGCCGCTCAGTGGATGTACTGGTTCCTGCCCAGGTGGGGGGTCTCGGTGAACTGGATCACAGGGCCTGCCGCCTTCTCCTCAAAAACAATGACCTGGCGGGAGAGAAGCGGGGGGCTGACAGCAGCCGGGGGGTGTCTGGGAGCTGGAGAGGGAGCCTCAGGGAAGGGGCTGGGGCTGGGGTTGGGCTGGAAGGAACCGTGGCCTGCGACTCACCCGCGCCGGGGAGGAGCCGAGAGGGAAGTGGCCAGAACCCTGTCCCACTCCGGCCCTAACCAGCCCGAACAGACTGTGGCAAGGGCCTCCCTCCCTCCTAGCCTCCGTCCCGGGGGGAGCGGGAAGGGGACCCGGAAAGAAGGGATGGGGCTGTCCATGCTCCCACCTGGTTGATGCCTTGCTCCAACCAGGCGCCGGGGAGGTAGAGGGTCTCCTGGGGTCCGATGTTCCAGTAGCGCCCCAGGTTCTGGCCGTTGATGAACACCACCCCCTTCTCCCAGCCCTTGAAGCAGAGGGAGGGAGTCAGCCACAGCGCCACCCGCCTGGCAAACCCCCGGGACGACCTCTCTCCGCTTCCGGACGACCCAAGTGATGGCGAGGCGATGGCCAGGCGGGGGGCCCTGTCTCTCTGTCCCCAACAGCCCTGACGCCCCGCCCCGGACGGAGGAACCTGAGCCCTGATGAGCCCCACAGGGCGGCCCCTCTGCTGGGAGCCCCCTCATCCCCTCCCCGGGGAGGCCGGGCCCTTGCAGAGCGGGCAGCCCGAAGCCGGACGGGCGGACCAGGCGGTGGAGGCGCCGGTGAGGGAGGGCGAGGCTGAGCAGCGCCTGGTGGGGTTCAGAGGGCCCCTCCCCCGGGCTCGGGCTCCGAGCCGCTGAGGACGGACCAGAACCCGGGCCGGGGCAGCTGCGAACCTCCAGCTTCATAAAGGTGTCCAAGGGGGAGAAGGCCACAGGCAAGGCGCCCAGGAAGAAAGCGGGGAACACAGGGGTTTCGGGGACCAGGTCCCACGTGCTGGAGCCGAATCTGCGGACAGAATGGAAGACGAGGGAGGGGAGCGTGTCTGGCTTCTCAGATCCGGGCCCCACCCCGGGCGGTGCCCTGGGAGTGCCCTCGTCTCCAGCGCGGGCACTGCCCCACCCGGGCACGTGGAGGGACCCGGTCTGCTCACAGGTGAGCGAGAGGAGGGGTGAGGCCAGAGCAGCTCTGGGGCCTGCAGCTCTCTGTCCGTCGTCACCTGGGAGCCCGCACGCTGCCCTGGGCGGGGACCTACCTCTGGAAGAAGCTCTCTTTCATGTCCAGGCTGTAGATTTTAAAGTTTTCCAGGGGAGACTTGTTCAGGTAAATATTTCCAATTAAGCCTGTGGGAAGGAGGCAAGGGGGAGCAGGGGCAGTTTCTGGGAAGGTCCAGGTTTCTCCTGAGGTGCCTGCGCCCTCTGGGGGTTGCCCCAGGCAGCCAACCTCCCCCAGAAAGCCCTGAGGGGCCGAGGAGGAGTAACCCCGTGTGTGCCAGGCCCCCGGATGTGCGTGAGAGCACAGGTGGAGGGCAGTGACAGAGCTGGGAGGATCCAGCTCAGTGCTCACCGTGCAGGTGGACAGCACGCACAGGGAGGGCCCCCGGGGTAGAGGTCAGGACCCAGGGAGGCCTCACTGCCGGGGGCCTTTCCCGGGCCCCCCTCCACTGGCTCCCTGTGACACACACATACACACACACACACACACACACACACACACACACACGCTCACTGCAGCAGCCTGGAGGCCGCCTAAGGATCGGAGGTGGAGGAAGGACAGCCAGCACAGGCCGAGTGTCAGCAGCTCCTCTCGGCGGGCGCTGTGACCCACCTTTGCGCTGGTCATCGATATTGTGCCCGTAGTTGACGCGCCCGCGATTCTCCACCAAGATCCTCAGCACCGTGTGGCCCTGCCGGCGACACAGAGGTGGTGATGACCACCGTCTCCTCACCCTGCACAGCTCCAGCTGCTCCCTGAGTGGCCAGGAGCGGGGTGGCGGCGCCCCCGGGGACCAGAAAGCGAGGCTGCGCCGCCTCTCTCCACGCCCAGCTCTGGTTAAGGAGCGCCTGGTTCCCAGGTCCTTCCCCTCTGACGCCCGCCAAACGTGTCGAGGAAGGGGCCGCCGCTCCCCGCCACCCGGCTCCCCAGAAACACACCTGGATTAAGGGGATATTGACCTCCTTCCTTTCATAATCCAAGAAGCCGAGGAACACCGTGTTCACAAACACCTGCCGGATACACAGACAGAAGAAAGCATGGCGGGCTGACAGGAGGGAGGCGGAGGCAGGACCTCTGCCAAGCAAAGCACGAGGTGGCAGGGTGATGGCCCACCTCCTCACACGGGTACCAGCTGGGCACGTGAGTGCAGAGATACTGTGCCCTCGATCCCCGCCCGGGCACGGGAACCAAGGAGAGGCGCCTACCTGCCCCCGGTCACGCACAAGGCCCTTGAGGACGCCCGCGGAGCTAATGGTCGTCTCGTACAGGGTGTACCCGAAGGACTGGCCGTTCCCGTTGTTGACGGGCAGGTTCTCCATGTTGACAGGCTTCGCAGAGGTGGTTGGCTGCACGGAGAACGTCAGGAGGGGGCACAGGGCTAGCCAACGTGGGGCAAAGGCAGCCAGCTCCTCTGGATCCACCGGGGAAACCGGGGTGGCAGACAGCGCCCCCAGGGGGGTAGTGGCAGGCAGGGGCCTCTAACAACTTCTATTTTGCCGAAACCGGTGTGGTTCAGTGGATAGAGCATCGGTCTGCGGACTAAAGGGTCCCGGGTTCGATTCCGGTCAAGGGCATGTACTTGGTTGCAGGCACATCCCCCGTGAGGGGTGTGCAGGAGGCGGCTGATCGATGTCTCTCTCTCATCGATGTTTCTGACTTTCTATCCCTCTCCCTTCCTCTCTGTAAAAAATCAATAAAATATATTTTTTAAAAAAATTTCTATTTTGAGCCGAGACTAGTTTGGCTCAGTGGATAGAGCGTCGGCCTGCGGACTGAAGGGTCCCAGGTTCGATTCTGGTCGGGGGCATGTACCTTGCTTGCGGGCACATCTCCAGTATGGGGTGTGCAGGAGGCGGCTGATCGATGTCTCTCATCGATGTTTCTGACTTTCTATCCCTCTCCCTTCCTCTCTGTAAAAAATCAATAAAATATATTTTTTTAAAAAATTTCTATTTTGATTTCTCATGGCTCTCCGGAATCCCAGGAAAGAGGGATGTGAAAGAGGAAGAGGACGTGAAAAAAACACACACACACACACACAAACATAAACAGAATAAAGCCTGCGAGGCGGGGCCTTGTGGCTGCCCAATCCACCATCCTTTCAGAGGGCACAGCCCTCTCTGCCTCAGTCACAGGAGGTGCACCCTCCCCTCTCCCTGCAGAGATGGAACCCCATCTTTTGCCCAGCGCCCCATTCAAGTTCCTCTTGTGCTTGCCCACCTCCTGCTCTGGGAGGGCTCCCTGGCCCGGCCCCCCTGTGGCAGCGCTCACCGGTTCCATGAACTGGAGGGCGTCCCACAGCGACAGGTACAAGGCGGGCCTCAGCGGCTCGTACGCCGTCTTGGGGAGGAGCTCGGGTGGGGGAGGCAGAGGTCTACCTGCAACCGACAACAGGGCCACCCCAAAAGGACCAGAGAGTCACTGCCTCCTCCAGCGCCCCTCCCTCCCGCCACCTCCCGGGCCCCCTCCTCTCCTATCCGTGGCCCCCTGTGCTCCTCGCCCGCTGGCACGCCTAGACCCACGGGGAAGGGCCTGCCGGGAGGCACCCAGGGGCTTCTCACGCCCTCAGAGGTCAATGCCTGTAAGCAGGCCACTTGGGGAACATACAACCCACAGGCAAACATCCCTCCAGCTGGCCTGTCCCTGCCTGAAGGCGTCCTGGCACACAGGTCGATGGGGAGGGGGTGGGGGCGGGCCATGAGGAAGGAACTCTGTAGGGCAGCGGTTCTCAACCTGTGGGTCTCGACCCCTTTAGGGGTCGCCTAAGACCATCAGAAAACACATATTTCCCATGGTCTTAGGAACCAACACACCGCTCCTCGGTGTAGCAAAGTGTAGCCATGTAGCTTACTGTTGTCCTAGGAAGACTGTTGCCCATGCTACACCATGATTCAAGACAAAAAATTTCATTTACTTGTAATTAGAAATAAATATTTTACAATATATAATTACGTATTGTTTTTGTGATGAATCCCTATGCTTTAATGATGTTCCATTTGTAACAACGAAACTACATCCTACCTATCAGATATTTACATTACAGTTCATAACAGTAGCAACGTTACAGTGATGAAGTAGCCACGGAAATAATTTTATGGTTGGGGGTCACCACCACGTGAGGAGCTGTCTTAAAGGGTGGTGGCCTTAGGAAGGTTGAGAACCGCTGCTGTAGAGGATCCTGAGCCAGAGCCGGGGCCCCAGCTGGTGCTTGGCTGCCACTCCCCGGTACCTGAGAGGGAGCCGAAGAAGTCTCGGAGCTTCACGTACTTGGCGGTGTAATCCCCGGCCTCGGTCAGCACCGCGTCGTAGTCTGCAAGACACCAGGGCCCATCGTCACCGGTCACTCGGCAGCAAGAGGAGGGGAAAGCGGGGTCCAGCAGCGCCGTCCCGGTCTCAGCCAGCAGGAGGCGAACCCCTTTGGGTGTGAGCTGGCAGCGGAAGCCTCTGACACTAACTACTGCACGGTGCCCCTCCAACTGCCGCCTCCTGGAGGGCCAGGGTCACACCACCTCCAGGGCCTGGGGAGGGGGGCCCCTCTCACTTCCTCCCGCCGACTCCCCAGTGCTCTTGGGGCCTGCCAGCGGGCTCCGGCCTCCCTCCCAAGGCTCTGCAGGTGGAAAAGCGACCATCCACACCCCACCTCCACCTTCCCCTCCCGGGCACTGGAGCCAAATGCATTCAAGGGGCCAGGGCTGTCCCTGCAGGACACTCCGTAAAAACCCAGCCACGCCGATGCCGGGGGGCATTCTGGGAAGGGTGAGCAACCGGGGGGGACTTGCCGTAGCTGGTGACATCAGACTTGTAGTCTTGAAAATGCATGGCTCCGTTAATGAAGCCGAAGTTGGTGCCTCCATGGAACATGTAGAGGTTGATGGAAGAGCCGGCGTTGATGATGGCCGACACGGTTTTCAAAACCTCTGCAGGGAGAGGGGCGGGGACGGCAGAGAGCCTGAGTCTGAGACAAGCCAGAGGTCCCCCCCACCCCTCCGGGGCACGCTCGTCTCTCCCCGTCCCTCCTCCAGTTCAACCCCCTGGCCGTCCTTCCGCTAGGAACTTGTCATGGGGAAAAACAGGCCAGGTGTGCAAAATGGGATGTTCCAGAATTCTGAGCGCCACAGTGTACGGCGCACAGAACACACTGGAAACCACATCAGAGACGGGGCACGGGAGCTGACTGAGAGGCAACACAATGGGCCTCGTGGAAACAACGGTGGGGCGGGTACCGAACAGGACAGAAAGCTGCCCGTGTGGGTCACTCGCCGGCACCAGCAGGCGACCCGTGCTGTGCAGAGACAGAGGGGCCGGCGTCTGTCCGCACCTGTCTGTCCGTGCACACAGGGCTGAGAGGCAGAGCGAGAGCTGCCTGGACAGTGCATATTAAGGTACTATCAGGACTCTGGGATTTTTATTTCTTCTGTAGACATTTTCTCTATTTGCTGGGTGTGTGCCGCAGGTATGTGTGACTTATCTAATTACAAAAAACATTATAAAGCAATTTAAAAATCCTACTGTTGCCCAGCTGGCATGGCTCAGTGGTTGAACACTGACCTATGAACCAGGAGGGCACTGGTTCGATTCCCAGTCCGGGCACATGCCCAGGTTGTGGGCTCTATCCCCAGTAGAGGGTGTGCAAGGAGCTGCTGATCAATGATTCTCTCTCATCATTGATGTTTCCCTCTCTCCCTCTTGCTTCCTCTCTGAAATCAATAAAAATATATTTTTAATAAAATAAAAACCCTACTGTTGGCTTCAAATGTCAAGGCACATGATTCTGGAGTATCAAGAGCCGACTATGACATGCAAGTGACTGCAGACTCAACGAGGGGACATCGGAACGTATTCCCACCCCCGTCAGACGTCGGGGTTGCCAGCACTTACCGGAGGCATCCAGGATGTTGTGGCCCCCGCCCCAGGAGTCAAACCAGCCCGTCCAGTACTCCATCACCATCTTGGGCTGAAGGCCCTGGCACCACAAAACGAGACGTTAGCTGGTCATGAGAGGGGAACAGAGGGGAGCCCCTCCCAGGGCCAGGCCAAGCCCTCTGTCCTGCCAGCTGCACCCAGGGGTCCTGGGACATTTAACTGACACGATGCCCCGAAAGCCCAGAGCGTGCGGCTGAATCCGCTCCGTCAAGAGGCCTCAGTGAGCACACCCGGCCCTGAGCTTCCAACAGGACTCCGGGCCCAACTGCACCGCCTCAGGGCACACGGCTCCCCTGGCCGGGGCGTGGCGGCCGGTGCATGGGTCAGGGTTCGAAGCGTGGAAGGCGGGCTGAACCGAAAACCTGACAGCGCCGGATCCCCCTCCCCAAGAGGCACCCTCCCCAGAGGCACCCTCCCCAAGAGGCACCCTGATGCCGCTGCAGGACGAAGAACAGCGGATGGAATTCCTGACCCAGAGGTTCCACCGAACTCTGCCTGGGACCCTCCACGCACGCTGAGCGACAGGCTCACCTGGACACTTAGGAGGAACATGGTCAGCAGCTGCAGGTCGTGTTGCGACTGCAGGTTGATGGTGGCCAGCACTGGGGACAGAGAGGAGAGAAGGGAAGGGAAGCGTTGTCTCAAGGACAGGAAGACTTTGCCAAACTGCCCCAGACCTTCCTCAGTTCACCAGCAAGACAGGCTCGCTAATCCTGACCTCACTTCCCACCCCCATCAGCGTCCGCTCCCTCTGAGGTCCGGGGTCTGGTGCACCTGCACCAGCAGCTCTCAGCACGGACCTCACCGCGCTTCCGTTCTGATCAACATCACCTTCCCAGCCAGAGGGCATTTCTGCTCATTACCCTCTTGAAGGAGCCGGGAGTGGGATCTGGACTTTGCCTCTCCGGCACCAGGATGGGCTGAAGGTGGAAATACGATTCCCTATATATTTCTTAGAGGAGGGCTAATTTTCTATGCTACCCTCGGTCCCAGGACCACAGAGGCTGCGGGCGTCGAATCCATCAGGCCAGGTGAGACTGTGATCGGAGCCTGAATAGAAGATTAGCCCTCCTCTAAGAAATACATAGGGAATCGTATCTTCTATTCTATCATGTGTTATGTTTTTTTAAATTGAAGGTGGTATTTCTTAAAAGTTTTAATTGACGTTGAGAGAGAGAGGAAGGGAGAAGGACAGAGAGCTAGACACATCAATGAGAGAGAAACATCATGAAATGGCAGAGCCCGTGACAGTGAGTCAGCCTCAGACACGGATGCCCCAGCGCTTCAGGGCCCGGTGCCACGCAATAGGGAGAAGGACGGGCGTTGGCACGGCCTAGCCTGCAGCCTCGGCTGCCAGGACAGGGGGCACAGCCAAACCGGGGCGCGGCCCGCCTCCACGCACCTCCGTCGATGAACCCGTTGCTCAGGCCGTCTTTGTTGTCTGACGTCAAGAGCAGCTCCACAATCCCTCGGTCCTCCAAGGCCTGGGGGGCAGGGGAGAATGAGAGGGTCACCGTCCACCCTCCTCAGAGCTCTGCTGGCCTCGCTGCTGGGAAGGAGGCGGCAGGAGGGGAAAAAGGAGGAGCATCAAATGAAGCGCTGATTTCCCTGCAGGAAACAGGGAAACCGCTCTGTCTGTGTGCGCGATGGTGGGCAAAGCTCCGTCGGCTGGAAGTCAGGTGTGGCAGGGGCAGGGCTGCCCGGTCCCACAAGGTGCCCGGCATGGCTACTGTGTGTCCCTAGACGGGACTACACAGAGGCCGCTGGCTCAGTGAAGCCAGCTGCCGTATTGCCACCGGGCAAGAGACCACCGGGACCCCAGAATGGGCCAGGACCTCAGAGACAGCCCCCGCCTCCCTCTCCCCCTGACCAGAGCAAGCAGCCCACCCATCTGCCCCCACTGCAGGGTGGGCTCCGACGCCAGCTGTGCTCCCACTACGCGCCCAATCGGACAGTCGGTGCTCCCTCAAGGTCATAAATCAAATGGTGAAAATAAGCGGCAGGTGCACAAGCCGTGCTGAGCGACAACCACCATTTCCCATCAGAGCAACGGCTGGCACGGTGGAGCCTGGGCGATCCCCCGGCCTCACCAGGCACGGTGGGTACACGCTGCCCTCCATCCACAGCAGCGTCTGGGCTGGGCAGATGCAGAGCCTCAGAGAAGGGGGATCAAGTGTTGCATAAAGATGAGACTGCTGCTGAAACCGGTTTGGCTCAGTGGATAGAGCATCGGCCTGCGGACTGAAAGGTCCCAGGTTCGATTCCGGTCAAGGGCATGTATCTTGGTTGCAGGCACATCCCCAGTAGGGGGCATGCAGGAGGCAGCTGATCAATCTCTCTCTCTCATCGATGTTCTAACTCTCTATCCCTCTCCCTTCCTCTCTGAAAAAAATCAATAAAATATATTTAAAAAAAAAAGACAAGACTGCTTACTGTCTCCCAGTTCTTTTGGGAGCAGAGGAGGCAGAGGGAGAGCCGGTGGAGGAGTGGCCCTCGGGTCTGAGCCCAGACGCTGGTGAGGAAAGGGCAGAGGGGCCCTCGGTCCCAGGACCACAGACGCTGCGGGCGTTGAAGCCATCAGGCCCGGTGAGACTGTGATCGGAGCCGGAAAACCCGCCAGCTCACAACTCCCACCCGTCGCTTATGGATACGCAGCCGACGCTGCACACGTGCCACCACACGCATACAGCAGCCTGGGCCTAGGAGGAGGGACACGTGGCCAGGAACTGTCTTTTAAAGCTGCTCCCTTCACATGTGCCCTTCTCGGTCAGGCGTGGCGGACTGTCCCCTGCCAGGGAGGGGTGACCGCCGCTTACAGCATAGCCAGCTGCCCAGCGCGGCTCAGGGCCAGGCAGTCCATACAGGTCCTTCACTCTCCGCCCTGCAGTCACTGCCATCCCCCCTCTTAAACCTGTTCAATCAAGGGCAAACGTGCGACAACCCTACTGAGATAAAAGTATGGAGAAAGCCCTCGCTGGTTGGGCTCAGTGGATAGGGCATCGGCCTGCAGACTGAAGGGTCCCGGGTTCGATTCCAATCTAGGGCACGTGCCCGGGTTGCCGGCTCGATCCCCAGTGGGGGGCATGCAGGAGGCAAGTAATCAATGATTCTCTCGTATCATGTGTGTTTCTATCTCTCTGTCTCTCTCCCTTCCTCTCTGAAATCCATAGAAATATATATATATATTTTTTAAAAGCATGGAAGAAAAAAATGTGCTAGTTAAGAACCGTTCCTGAGAGCTGCGGTGTTACTATGAGAAAAGCATCAGACCCCCTTATGCCACCACAGCCTGGAAGACGTTGGAGAGGAAGGAGCGTGAGGAAAGGAGTCGCGACGACACTTACTTTCTTGATGTAAGGCAGGTAGGCGGGGTCTTTGTTATAGGAACCGTACTCATTCTCCACCTGCACGGCGATGATGGGGCCGCCATGCTGGTACTGGGGAAAGAGGGAGACCGTCAGAAGCCCAGCTTGTAGCGGGAACTGGATGGTCGCGTTTCACGACACTTCTCACCAGGTACCAGAGTAACGTCCCCTTGGAGAGCAAGTCCCCAAAGGTTCAGTGTACGATTGAGAGGGGTGGCAGTAAGACACAAAGCGGAAAGCTCCAGGCCTGTGACCCCCCCCCCCATGGGAACATCCCCCAAACCACTGCATGTAGGAGCTCTGGCAGCCAATCCAATGTGTGAGCAGATCAATCACTGCCTCATCAAGAAAAAGACATTCTGGCTGAGACCGGTTTGGCTCAGTGGATAGAGTGTCGGCCTGCGGACTGAAAGGTCCCAGGTTCGATTCCGGTCGGGGGCATGTACCTTGCTTGCGGGCACATCTCCACTGTGGGGCGTGCAGGAGGCGGCTGATCGATGTCTCTCTCTCATCGATGTTTCTGACTTTCTATCCCTCTCCCTTCCTCTCTATAAAAAATCAATAAAAATATATTTTAAAAAAAAGAAAAAGACATTCTGCCCTAGCCGGTTTGGCTCAGTGGATCGAGTGTCAGCCTGCGGACTAAAGGGTCGTCCCAGGTTCAATTCCAGTCTAGGGCACAGGCCTGGGTTACCGGCTCCATCCCCAGTAGGAGGCGTGCAAGAGGCAGCCGATCAGTGATTCTCTCTCATCAGGGATGTTTCCATCTCTCTCGCCCTCTCCCTTCCTCTCTGAAATCAATAAAAAAAAAAAAATGTATTTAAGAAAAGGACATTCAAAAGGGTATGAAACTGCATGATGTTTTGCTTGCCCTTGCCCCACTCCCTTCCGTGGTACAGCATGGCACAGTCAGAAAAAAAAAAATCCTAATTCTGCGTTCCTCCCCTCGAGATAGAAGAAACACCTGGGACTTGCTCGCGGCGCTCTGGGCTGCCGGTGGGAAGGCACAGCTCCTGTGCCGGAAGGAGCGGGGAGCCCCGGGCTGAGAGCGGCCCTCGGGCTGTTGATGCCCTGCAGGCAGGCAGGTGCTTTACCTGGAGCGGCACCACCCTGGACATCAGGTGGTCAAAATACAGGTCCACTGCCTCGGTGAAGCCCCGGTACGTGGTTCTCAGCCTCATGCCAGAGTCTCGGAGCAGCCAGCTTGAACAGAAGAGGAGGGGGGTGGGAATGAGTCCCACGGTTCATGGGTCGCTCTGGGCAGGGTGATGGTGGTGAGACAGGAAAGCCGTGTCCGAGTGCTCAGGCATGAGGCCCGAGACGCTCCCATCCACACCCTCCACCCGTCAGAGAGGAGCACGTGCCCCGCACTCAGCCCTGCTCCCCTGACCGGGGACCCCAGCCCGGTGGCAACTTGTGTCCCGCTTTCTGGCTCTAGGTCTGGCGGCCAGACAGAGCGAGAAGAGCTTTTCATTGGATGCGAGGCCTGGTCTTCCAGCATTGCCTCGGCGATCTCTTTGTAAAGGGGGAAGCCAGCAGAGGCACTGGGCTGGGACCGTAAACACAGAGGCAGCTTCCGGCATCACCCGGGAAAGCAGGCGGGAAGCAGGCTGAGCTGTGAGACTAAGCTGCCTCCCGCTGCCCCGGTGCCTGCCCTGGCCTGGCTGTGTGCCCGCTGAGCCGGCTCATCTGCATCAGCAGCAGCAGCTATTCAGAGCTCAGCTCAGGGGAGAAGCGGGGGAGTGAGGAAGAACATTCAGCCGAAACCGGTTTGGCTCAGTGGATAGAGCGTCGGTCTGTGGACTGAAAGGTCCCAGATTTGATTCCGGTCAAGAACATGTACCTTGGTTGCGGGCACATCCCCAGTAGGGGGCGTGCAAGAGGCAGCTGATGGATGTTTCTCTCTCATCGATGTTTCTAACTATCCTTCTCTCTCCCTTCCTCTCTGTAAAAAAATCAATAAAATATATTATTTTAAAAAAAGAAAAGAAAGAAAATTCATTCTTCCTACAATCTGTCTGTGGGGGGTGGAAGGGGCTGTGTTCCCCATTCCCCAAGGAACACGGAGCATTGCTCCAGAGCTGGAGTTAAGGTCCTTTCCATCTCATCTGAAATTCTGTGAAAACACTTATATTTTCCTTGATTTGTAAGTTCTGAACAGGGTCCGAGAGCATCCCTTTGTGTTAGGTTACGACGGTTGAGGACTGACAGCTCCTCACCATCTCCATGACACCAAGTCTGGCCGCACATCCCCACGGACACTCGTCCGTTCCCCAGAGGAGCGCGCTGCCCGCCTGCCCAGATCGTCTGTGGACCCACCACTATGCCACCCAGGCCTGGATGGCCAGGAGCCGAACAGGAGGTCCGAGTGCCAGAGTCCTCGCAGCTGCTGAGCTGGCACTTAAACCCTGTCCTCCTGAACGGGCTCTGGCTCAGCCAGAGGCTTCTCGATGCTGACACAGATGTCTAATCCCCAGGGGCTGGGGGGGTGGGCACTCTGGCTGGGCTCACAGCCGGGCTGAGGGCACTCTGGCCCAGATACTTGGCACCGGGACACCCAGGTGGTCCTGGGGAGGGAAGGAGGTGGAGACAGGGCCTGCCTGTGCCCCTGGGGCAGGGCTGGGGAGCGCTGGAAACCAGAGGAAAAGAACAAAACAAGGCAGAGGCTGGTGGCTGCATGCTCTGGGGAGAAGTCAGTCCCGCAGGAGACCGCCTAGCAAACAGGATCAGCCTCCCGCCCCCAGGGGCAGCACGGGGTGGGGGAGGAGCAGACCTGACCATCTGGAACACAGGGAGGATGGGAAAGAGGACCCCTTTTATTTATTTTTATTTTTTAAATATATTTTATTGATTTTTTACAGAGAGGAAGGGAGAGAGATAGAAAGTCAGAAACATCAATAAGAGAGAGACATCCATCAGCCGCCTGCTGCACGCCCCATTGTGGAGATGTGCCCACAAGCAAGGTACATGCCCACAACCAGAATCGAACCTGGGACCCTTCAGTCCACAAGCCAATGCTCTATCCCCTGAGCCAAACCGGTCTCGGCAAGGACCCCTTTTAAACATGTATCTTTGCCGAAAATGGTTTGGCTCAGTGGATAGAGCATCGGCCTGCAGACTGAAGGGTCCCAGGTTCGATTCCGGTCAAGAGCATGTACCTTGGTTGCAGGCACATCCCCAGTAGAGGGTGTGCAGGAGGCAGCTGATCAATGTTTCTCTGTCATCGGTGTTTCTAACTCTCTATCCCTCTCCCTTCCTCTCTGTAAAAAAATCAATAAAATACATTTTTTAAAATGTATCTTTTTTTGAGAATGAAAGGCAATAATGAGGAGGACCAGGCATGAATGTGGTGGCAGGTGATCCAGTGTCTACTGCAACCACACAGCCCCCCACTGGCTCCGGTGGGGAGCCATATCCTAAGATAACTCCCGAGGGCTGAAACGCAAAGACAGGAGAGCAAACAACAGCAATCCTTTGTTTCTCGGATACTTTAACAAAGAAATGCTGGTCACACCCCCAAGACACAGGCAGGGGGGTTGGATTCTCCTGTTTTGCAGACAGGAAGGTGAGGTCCAGGGCAGACAAGTGGCCTAACTGAGCCCTGCTCACAGCAGAGCCCTGGCCGGAGCACACGCCTGACGGAGCACCCGCCTCCGTGTGGCAGGCCCTGTGCCGTGGCCGCCACGTGCAAACCACATAGGTAGGATGAGACACGGACGGTGAGGGTGACAACAGCGTTTAAAACAACCCCTTTGGGTGCTACTTGTTCTGAAAAGGCACTTCAGTACAAAAAGGAAAAATGCAAATTTTCTTTAAATGCAAAGTTAAACCTGTATTTGTGAGTCACATTTGACATCAGCACAAAGACAGACGACTCGGGCTGTGGCCGGAGGCCTCACACCGCTCACCTGGGCAGGCCGCCGAGGTCCATCTCGCTGCAGATGTAGGGGCCTGGGCGCAGGATCACCCACAGCCCCAGCTCCGCGGCCAGCCGGACAAAGGCCCTGGGGAGGTCAATGGCGGCCACTCTGAGACGGGGTGGGGATGAGCCCGGATCCTCTGCTGCCTGCCCTCCTCTCACCACAGACAGGGAGAGGGAGGGAGGGCCGAGCCCTGTGCTCACAGGCCTGAGGCCCTGCAGCTGGCTTCTCCCAGCTCCCAGCCCACCGGGTCAGAAGGGGGAGAGGGGTGTCAGACAGGGGACGGGGTCCTCACCATGAACCTGACCTGACCACCTTGCTGCCTCCAGGGGCAGCCCCCTCCCAGCCCGGGTGGCGGGACCCCACTGCAGAGCAGGGCAGACAGGGGACGGGGCTCCTCTGGGCTGCAGGGAGGAGGGCGGGGCTCAGGGGAGGCCCTGGCTCCTGGCAGTAGCAGGTCCCCAGCAGGAGAGCACCGGGTGCCGGGGCAGGGCTGGCGCCGGGTCCTGAGAACAGGCCCCCCACGCAGAGCGGAGATGCCACCAGGGTCCCTGATCCCCCCGCCAGCCCCGTCCCGCCCCAAGCCCAGGCCCGGTCACAGAAGCAGCAACAGCACGCACTCCAGATCCAGGTTCCCCGAGAAGTCAAAGGTGCCTCTGTGCGGCTCGTGGAGGTTCCAGGGCACGTAGCTGCGGCAGGAGAGAGGGAAGGCGTGGCCTCTTCATTTATTCCCTCCTCCCCCGTTACCGCTTTATCCCTAAAACCCCTTTGAGGCCCAAGCTGGTTTGGCTCAGTGTACAGAGCATCGACCTGCAGAAGGGTCCTGGATTTGATTCTGGTCAAGGACACATGCCCAGGTTGCAGGCTCGATCCCCAGTAGGGGCTGTG
Source organism: Lasiurus borealis (assembly GCA_004026805.1). NCBI lineage: Eukaryota > Metazoa > Chordata > Mammalia > Chiroptera > Vespertilionidae > Lasiurus > Lasiurus borealis. The sequence goes on along the minus strand of PVJN01024494.1, from coordinate 6,850 downwards.
CAGGAAGGCAGCCAATCATTGATTCTCATCATTGATGTTTCTCTCTCTCCCTCTCTCTCTCTCTCTCTCTCTCTCTCTCTTTCTGAAATCAATAAAAATATATATTTTTGAAGGAACTCTCTGATGGTGCACGGTCTCAGTGGTGCACTGTCTTAGTGACGTCAGGATTGGACCGAGAACTAAGTGAAGGGCCGAAACCGGTTTGGCTAAGTGGATGGAGTGTCAGCCTGCAGACTGAAAGGTCCCAGGTTCAATAGCGGTCAAGGGCACGTATCTTGGTGGCAGGCACATCCCCAGTGGGGTATGTGCAGGAGGCAGCTGATCAATGTTTCTCTCTCATCGACGTTTCTAGCTCTCTATCTCTCTCCCTTCCTCTCTGCAAAAAATCAATAAAATATATTTTTTTAAAAAGAAGAAGAACTCAGTGAAGAGACTGAGGGCCTTAGAGAACCGAGGGCCAGTCCCGGGGGACAAAGAGCTCCCATCTTCAGGGAGGGGAGAGAAGGCCAAGGAGATGTGAAGATGTGGGTGACGCAAAAGACAGGACTGGGCTGCTCAGAGCAGGACCTGCCAGGACTCCCCGATCCTGGCACCCTGGATTCCCTCAGGCTGGGCTCCCACGGAGAAGCCGGGACACAAACTCCAGGAGCCCCTCGGGGAGACGAGGCGGGGTCGGGGCAGGGCAGCACTCACGTGGTGAGGGTGTTCAAGCCACAGGCTTTCATCTTCAGCAGGCGGTCCTTCCAGTAGGCCCGGGGCACACGGAAATAGTGCACGGAGCCCCCAAAGATCCAGAAGGTGGCGTCGTCCAGCACGAAGTTCTGGCCCTTGGTGTGCAGCCCGGACTGCCGGTGCCTCAGCCAGGGAGAGAGCAGGCGGGGCCAGTGCAGCCTGCGGGGAGGAGAGGCGGTTGGGGAGGCCTGGGGGTGCCCTGCGGCAGTGGCAGGGGCACCGACGGGCAGAGACGGCTTCCTCTCGGCTTCCACTGGCTCACCGGGCCCGGCTGCAAGGCAAGAGGCAGCTGAGCGGCCCTGAGGACCGAGGCCAACACAACCTTGGACATGGAGACAGGGCAGAGGACACGCGGACGCGCAGCTGCGGGAAGGGAGTGCCGGTGGGCCGAGATGCTGTCTGCAGGGTAGGGACTTGGGGGGCAACTGGGAGGAGCCGGGAGCAGGCCTCCTAGGCCACGTGACTAGGCATCAAAGCAGCCACTACTTCAAATAGTACCTCGGAGCCACCTCCTGGCCACAGCTGCCGGGCTGGAGGCTCAAATACCTGTGAAGAGGCATCTGGGTTGGAAACAGCATCTATTCACGAACCAAACTGCCAGGTCTCGGCCAAGATCATCGGCCAAACAGAAAGCCCCACCTGGGAGGCCACTGAGCAGTTTTAGTTCCTGAAAAGGCATCTATGTACTGACATCTTTGTGGGTGACCACGGGAAGCCCCGAGGTTCCGTGCTGCGGTGTCCTGGGGATGGCGAAAGGAGGCCAGCACCAGGAGCTGGGGTCAGAGTTTCCAGCCAGGAAGTTTAGGAGACAGACAACAGCCAGGTGCGAATCTGGTGCAAAAGCAAATATGGAGCGGCTGCCTTTTCGGTACCCACTTCTCGTGACAGTTCTTTTTTTTTTTTAATTTTTTATACATATCTCCCCATTGCCCCCCCTCCCTCCCTCCCAGGCATACCCCAATCCCCCCCACATTGTCTATGTTCATTGGTTATGCTTATATGCATGCATACAAATCCTTTGATTTATCTTTTTTTTTAAATATATTTTATTGATTTTTCACAGAGAGGAAGGGAAAGGGATAGAAAGTCAGAAACATCGATGAGAGAAAGACATCAATCAGCTGCCTCCTGCACGCCCCACACTGGAGATGTGCCCGCAACCAAGGTACATGCCCCCGACCGGAATCGAACCTGGGACCTTTCAGTCCGCAGGCGGATGCTCTATCCACTGAGCCAAATCGGTCTCGGCTCTCATGACAGTTCCTGGCGCTCGAGGGCATCTTGCCCAGCAGAGGTCGTCTGCATAAAGCACCCTGAGCCGCTCTGAACTTTCCATTCGCTCTGAAACGCTGGCTACCATCGTACCACTGCGACCTGCGTCTGGCTGAAGGCCCGGCTTTCCCCATTCCATCAGCGCTGAGACAGACACACGGACTGGAGTTGTCATCTCAGAAGAAACAGACGGGTGGGAACCCAAGGCGGGCTCCCCACACACTGCCTGTGGCTGGTCCGTGCTGAGATGGGTACAGACACCGAGTCTGTTAGGGCGATAAGAGGAACTGTATGTCTATGACAGCGAATCCTAAGAAGCCAGGCATGCACATCTTTTCATTTCCTTTTTCTTGTAATTTTATTGATTTTTTACAGAGAGGAAGGGAGAGGGATAGAAAGTCAGAAACATTGATGAGAGAGAGAGACATCGATCAGCCGCCTCCTGCACGCCCCACAGTGGAGATGTGCCCGCAACAAGGTACATGCCCCCAACGGGAATCGAACCAGGGACCTTTCAGTCCGCAGGCCGACGCTCTATCCACTGAGCCAAACCGGTCTCGGCTTCTTGTAATTTTTTTGTGTGTGTGTCTCTTAAAGCAACAGATTGGGATTTTAAGGAGAAAAGGAAAATGGTTCTTCCCCACGGACAGTGAGAAGGACGGCTCTAGGCCAGAAGCCAATGGCCTGGCGTTGGCCCCTGTGTCTTATCTGAATAGTTCATCCTTCTCATCTCTAAGCCGCTCACAAAGCCAACTTTGCAGGAAAAGCTCACGTGCTCTTGAAAGGGGCAATCCCGCTGTCTTGCTGGGTGTGGGAGAGCAGAAGCAGTGAGTGTCACCCACCATTTCACATCCCCTCCCCCCGTTCCCCGTCTATTCCAGGACAAGTCCTACACAAAGGGGCTTCTTTTTCCCTATGGCCTCTGCTATCCCGAGCTATCGCTCTCAACCAAAGACACAGCCAAGTGGAGAGGAGGCTGCAGATATCCCCACACCAAAAGAGCTCTCCCGAGTAACCGGGGAGCGGGGAGGGGGGACTGGGCTCCAGACCCCTTTTCAGATACTAAAGGTCCTACAAAGACCTCTCTAAGCCCCGGCATCTCCCGAATCTTCATCTTCAGAGAGCACGCACTCAGGACATTATCACAGAACTCGGAGTCACTTCAAAGACGAGGTGTTTATTTCACTAGCTACTTCCCTGACCTCAGATGGAGAAAACTGTTTAGCCAACTTTCTGAGGACTCCTGCTGTCAAGGCTGTGTGGCTCTTTGCGCCAAAGCTCCTGGATGTCCCAACTGACCCTCATGCCCTTGCATCACAAGATGGTCGCCCCCATGCCATCACAAGATGACCACCCCCCATATTGTCACAGGATGGTCGACTGGGGAAGGCAGTTAGGGGGCAACCAGGCCTGCAGGGGAGGGCAGTTGGGGACGATCGGACCGGCAGGGGAGCAGTTAGGTGTCAATCATGCTGGCAGGAGAATGGTTAGGTGTCCATCAAGCTGGCAGGGGAGCAGTTAGGGGTGATCAGGCTGGCAGGCAGAAGTGGTTAGGGGCAATCAGGCAGGCAGGCAGGCAGGTGAGTGGTTAGGAGCCAGCAGTCCTGGATTGTGAGAGGAACATCCAACTGCCGGTTTAGGCCCAATTCTGCGGGGTCACAGATTGGAGAGGGTGCAGGCTGGGCTGAGGGTACCCCCCCACCAGTGCACGAATTTCATGCACCAGGCCTCTAGTACCCCAATAATGGCCATTTTCTGCACCCTAGTCCCTTTCAGTCCCTGGCCAGCATGGCACTGTGAGACTCCCAGAGGTAGAGTGGCTCAGATCCCCCAACACCCCCCCTCCCGCCCCGACTGAGCCACACGCAGCCAGCCACACTTCCCCACTTGTGTCAGCGAGGGCCCCTGCTGAAAAGGACTCTTCCCAGATGCTGAAAAAAACACGTCACCCCTGGAAGATGAAAGGGGACAGCATTCAAAGAGCTCAGACATTCCAGGGCGGTGACTCAGGCCTCCAGCCCGGTAGAGTCCTACAAGCCCAGCTCGTAAAATCGTTGCCCTCGCAGAACGCCAGGAAGTGAGAGGCACAATCTGTCCAGGTACCAGGCCTGGGAAGACAGGACCAGCCGTGATTTGGATCAAAGCAAGCGACCCGGATAACTCGTTAAAGTTACCCGCCTTCAGGAAGGAGACGTCTGACAGGTTCTCCCCCCCCCCCCCCGGGGAATCCAGAGCGCGCCCCGAAGGCCAAGCCAGTGGGGCAGCTCAGGGAAGCCTCGAACTTGCCCCGAGGGGCGCCGTGCAGGCTGCTTCCTGTCCTGACCTTCGCCAGTTCCTGTCTCGGGTACGAGCCATGCAGAATTAATTCCACTACCGCTCTGGGGTACATTTACATTAAGGAAGAAATCATGAGTAGGAGCCATGCCCTCCTGATACGATCAAGCAGGTGTTCTGGTGGCCCGGGAGGTGGAACGGGAATGAGAGGTAACTGGCTCAGAGACGCGGGTCACATAAATACAGTGGTACCTCGAGATACGAGTTTAATTCGTTCCGTAACCCTGAGGCGTGGGAAACTATGAGACGCTCGAGTCGCGGTAAACTGGTGGGTCGTGTGCAGCTGGCCGATCCTCGCGATGACTCCTATCTCAAATGTTGCTCGTATTTCAAAGCAAAAATCGCTCGCTCGACGGCTCGTATCTCAAAAATCTCGTATGTTAGGGCACTCGTATCTCGAGGTACCGCTGTACACGCATCGCAGACCTCGAAGGAAAATAAATGCCCAGTGGAGGAAGCCCAACGAAATCAGAGCGCAGACTTCAGGATCACCCGGTGGTGGAGAGCAGCAGATGGGTGTGCTTGGGGAGAGGGGAGCAGAGGCACAGGAGAGAGACGCAAAGGGGCACCAGGAAATCCCAGGGGTTGATGAATATCTTCTTCATGATGATGGTAACTTCATAGGTGGGGAACTATGACAAAACGTTATCAAATTGTACATCTTAAACTTGCAGTTTATCTCATGGCTATTCCACCGCAATCAAGGCAAATTTTTTAAACTGATTTCACAGAGGAAGGGAAAGGGAAAGAAACATCCATGATGAGAATCACTGATCGGCTGCCTCCTGCACCCCAACTCAGACATGTGCCCTTGACTGGAATCGAACCCGGGACCCTTCAGTCCACAGGCTGACGCTCTATGCACTGAGCCAAAACCAGCTACAGCAAAGTAATTTTTTAAAAAAAAAGACTATTGTTCAAGCTAAAATACTGAAGGTTGAACTCTTCCTCAAAAATCAGCTTGGACCTTGTACTTGGTTATGATGTAATCCAACAGCTCTGAGCATAAACCTGCAGACGGGCAGTCCAGGAGCCCCTCCTGCACCCGAACCCCTGCCTTCTGAGGTACAGAAGAAGGGGGGATCCTGACAGCGCAGCTCCCCAAAGCTGCCGGCGGAGTAGCCAGGTCCCTTGTGACCTAAATACCACTGGCCACCACCACGTTCCCAAGGGCAACTGGGAGAGGCCATCCTCCCCCTCCTTCCCCCTGTACCTTCGTTAATGACCCAGTCAAAGCCAAAGTTAAAGCAGGAAGAGGATGTGACAATGAGTGTGTTCTAAAAATCAATAAAACATATTTTTTTAAAAAATTCAAAAGAAAGCCCCAACCGGTTTGGCTCAGTGGATAGAACATCGGCCTGCGGACTGAAAGGTCCCAGGTTCAATTCCGGACAAGGGCATGTACCTTGGTTGCGGGCACATCCCCGGTGGGAGGTGTGCAGGAGGCAGCTGATCCATGTCTCTCTCTCATCGATGTTTCTAACTCTCTATCCCTCCCCCTTCCTTTCTGTAAAAAATCAATAAAACATATTTAAAAAAAAAAATCAAAAGAGTGTGCTCTCCTCTGGCCTCCAGAGACAACCCTTGGTGGCCACGAGGGTGATAAACCAAACAGATGTTCAGACGACACGTATTATAAAGAACCCCGAGAGCTGGCCCTGGAGCTTCTCCGGCTTCCATCTTGTCTGCTGGAGAAAGAAGTGATGGCCCTAGCTGGTTTGGCTCCATGGATAGAGCGTCAGCCTGCAGAGTGGAGGTCCCGGGTTCGATTCCGATCAAGGGCACGTGCCTGGGTTGCAGGCTCGTTCCCCAGGAGAGGACGTGCAGGAGGCAGCCGATCAGTGATTCTCGCTCATCCCTGATGTTTCTCTCTCTCTCTCCCCTCTCCCTTCCTCTCTGAAATCAATAAATATGTTATTTTTAAATAAATGCAAACAATTAAAAAAGTAAAAGAAAGACGAGATGGCAGGAAAAACAGTGGGACTGTCCTAAGCACTTCGAGCTATTTCCACCAATTCAGGTCGCAGCTATTCACCCTCCACTGCTCTTCCCTGGCAATTCCACAAGCCTTCCGCCGACCCCTCCTGCGGGCACCACACCCAGGGAGGAACACGGTTAATGCACCTGCGAGAAGCTCACGCTTCTTCACAGTCACTCCACTGTCTGACAGCTCATCTCCTGTCCCGCCAGCCACCAACCAACACCCAGCCTCCTTCCCACACCTTTTCCCGTGGACTCTTACAGGGTGTCCTTGCCCTGGCCCATGTCGAGCCCCTGCGTGCTGGCCCTCAGAATGACCTGTCCGGGTCCCCTGCACGGCCTGCTCTATCCTTGACCTCCAACAACGGGCAAAACACTCGCTACCTGAACGCCTACCCCTGTCCTTTCTCTCTGGGGCCTGGGCTCCTGGATGACCTGCTGTATGGCAGGCCAGCGGCTCCCGCTGCCTCTGCTTTGAGTGACTCTTCTGGGCTCTGCATCAGGCTTGTACTGGGGGGTGAAGGGGGCTGAG